>CM033824.1:2322524-2344516 GCA_019677325.2 Pleurotus cornucopiae
ACCCCCGCCCTAAACACCTTTTTTCCTCCGAATTTGGAGACGATAGAAGGAAAGAAGCAGGCCTGGAAGAGGCCGTTGAGGACGCCGAATGCGCCGAGGATGAGGCCGATCGTGGGGGGCGGGAGCGCGAGGCCGGGGATGCCTAGGTGTAACCCGCCTTTCGAGTGGGGACTTTGTGTGTTTGATGAGGGTGGTGTGAATGCGAGGAGCCTTGATGGTGAATTTGGCGGTGATGGGAGGGTGGAGGGTGTAGAGAGGAAGAGGGGTTGGAGGGCGTTGATGGAGATGGAGAGCAGCGCGAGGAGGGTGTAGTTCGCGATCGGGACGAGCGTGCGGCGCGTGAGGAGCGAGGAGAGCGGTGTACGCGATGGACCTGAACCGTTCTCAGTTGGAGAGCGCGGGCGACGGTGCAGGGTCTAGAAACGAGTGAATATGGGTGAATATGGGTGAATACATTCCGTAAAACGGCTGAAGATGAAAATGCGAAACGTCGGAGACTACCCCGCTTCCAACGTCATCGATTCATCGCTAACACCAACACCAACACCAGCAGACACGAACACGAACACGAACACGAACACGAACACGACCAAAGTTCACCAACGCCAACACCACCATCACCACCCACGCGCATACAGTGCACAATTCCCCACCCGATCTCCGAACCCAAACCCAAACCCAATCCAACCTCCAACGTGAAACAGGCACTCACCTCCCGAAAAAACAGCGCAGTGACCACCCACGCCGCGCCCACGAACAGCGCGACCGCCGCGCACGGCAGGAAGTACGGGTGGTCCTTCCAAAATTGGGCATGAAATACGGACAGAGAGGGTGGGAAGCGGTCGTAGGGCTTGGAGAGGCCGCCGCCGATGAGGGGTCTGGAGGAGAGGAGGGTCAGTCACTTGAGGGTGTAAAGGAGAGGGAGGGAAAAGGGAAAAGGCGAAAGGCGAAGTGGAAGAGGCAGATGGGAAATGGGGGGATAGAGCGCAGTGGCATACGTTGGTGCGCCGGGGGAGGAAGAGGCGAACGTTTGAACATTTGGATGGAGAGTGTGAATGCAGACAGGATTGGGAATCGAAGGATAGTAAAGGGATGATGGAGGAAGGGCGCGTATACGGGCATGCGAGGGAGGAAAGGGTGCGAAATGGGCATATGCACGGAGGACTGAGGGACGTGAATAAAGTATACGGGGAGGAAGGAGAACACGGTGTGGAGATGGGGAGGTGGAGATGAGTAGAGAATATGTGTGGTGGCATACGGAGCATCCATGTAGGCAGGAGGCACGGCAAGAACGCGCAAAACAGCAACGGGGGAATCGGAAATAGAAAACACATATAAAAAACTCAAACATGAGGGGATAAAGTAAAGCAGTAAAGCAAACAGACAAGGAGAGTAGGAGAGTATACAAACTAAGAGATAGCGTGTACTTACCCCAGCGTCGCGCCGGCGCTCCACACGACGGGCATGAGCGCGAAGCCCTGCGCGCGGTTCGCGGGCGTCGTGAGCTCGCCCATCACACTCTTCATCACGCCTACATTCAACGACCACACGCACAATAAAGCCATTCGTCGTTAAGCTCATATCATGGATGTGAAGGAGGGAGCACTCACCGATATTCCCGTTCAACATCCCGCATATACACCGGCTACCCATTCACCCACAAATAGGAACAAATGCACCCGTCAACACATTTTCACCAACATCCAACACACAATAGAGACCAACTTACCTGATCACAATCCCCACAAACGTCCTCGCCATCCCAAACCCCAGCGTCGACGCCCCCAGGCCCATCAGGCCCACCAGCAGCACCGGCTTCCTCCCTATTGTATCCGAAATGCGGGACCAGTGCAGCACGGTGAGGGCTTCGGTGAGGAAGAAGAGCGACTCGACGAGGCCGGCGTAGAAGCCGACGTTGTGCTCGTCGCCGCGGGTGACGGGGAGGCCGCGGACGAGGTCGTTGATGTAGGGGTAGATGGACTGCGAGGTGAGCGGCTCGCAGAGCTGGAGGAGGAGGATTATGTAGATCTGGGACCATTGGAGGGGCGGCGAGCGTAGCGAGACCGGACCTCTTTGTGAAGAGGTGGGGGAGGGCGACGATGACGAAGGAGAAGGAGTAGAGGGTGAGGAGGAAGGAGATGGAGCGGAAGAGATAGGTGAGGGTGAGGAAGGTTTTGAGGAGGAGGAGCTTGTTGAAGAAGAGGGTGAAGAGATTTTGATAGAGTAGTTGCGTTTGGACGAGGATGTCGATGAGGCGGTAGAGGGAGGGCGTAGGAGGAGAGGTGTCCGCTCAGTCGTTAGAAGGGTGGAGTGGGCGTCATCGGGCGCGTTTTCGTAGTCGGTCGTAGGCATTGTCGTGGTCGTATGTGGAGGCTATGGCACCAATTCACTCGACTTCTTCAACTGCAACGTCTTCCTCAACTGCAACTTCACTGTCCCTATTCTCTGAGCTCTAGACTGCGGTCGTATGCGCGCTCGTGCGTAGTCGTATGCGTAGCCGTATGGAAGGTATTGATGAAACGTTCAAGAGAAGTGAGAGGTGATTTGGGATAGAGGATGCAGGGTCCGCCCGGTATGTGTACGCGCCCCATTGTGTCGTGTGCGCTATCTCCACCCTACTACGCTTTAGGAGATGAAGCGAAGAGAGGACTAGACTATAGACCAAGGAAGCGACGAAAGGGAGGCGAAGGGGCGTCCATCGCCTCCATCACCATCACCAACTAATCTCCACTCTCCACTCTACAACCACCTTCCTCCCCCTCGTAGCCCATCGCCGACTCGTCGCCAACTCTCTATCGAGCTCTGTCTCTCAACATCCCGCTACCTTGCGTCTCATTGGCTTGTCAACTCTCAGCGTTTTCAACGTGTCCACGTCATCGGCCTCAGATTGACTCTCCCAGGCGTTTGTACCATGTATGCACACATACACCAGGACATCTTCGCGTCTCCTCATCCCGCTGCCCTATCGACCATCCCTGAATTCTCGGCTTGCAGATCACGATGTACTTGCTAAATACTCTTGGGCGAACAGTCCTGGAGACATTTCGGATTTTGTATGCCTAGCTGACGCAGTTGGACGCGAGTCGAGCACCCGAGCACCCAGCCTAAACCTGAATAGAAGACCAGGACCCTGCTATGAAAGTCACCAGCCTCTATCTTCTTCATATGTACTGCTCGTTTTGTGCGTTCTCCCGGCCGCCAGCGGGAATGAGGAGCCCCATGCCGTGGGATAGACCTACCACACAGACGACAAAAAAAGGAAGGACCGAATGAGTTGGTAGCCCGCCCAAAAGAATAGTCCGCGTAAATCAGACCCCCTTATACTACAATGCACGAGTGGTTCGGGGGCCTGAATCACACCTACGGAAAAGTCCACATCCAGGACATGATCTTCCCCCAGCGGCGCGAACCCCTTCTCCAACTTCGCCAACTCCCGCGCTTCGTCGCCGCAGTACAGTTCGCCCACCGCAGTCGAGGACGATCCTCCGCGCTCGCTGCCCCGGAGGCGGCAGAGGAACCGAGAGAGCATCTCGTAGTCTGAGAGTGCAGGGTAGAGCTGCTCGCGAAGACCGATGTAGTGTTCGATCTTGACGTTGATTGTAAGTTCCTGTATAGAGCGAGGATACGGGAGACTGTTGAGACAATCCCTGGCCCAGGTGAAGTAATCGAGGTATTTAGGGTTGGTATAATCACCGACTGTAATCGTCACCGACGACGGCCGGAGAGCCATACCGATATCAGGAATGGGACTGTAGGGGCTGGCTAAACGAGCTAAATAGGTGCATGCAGATGCAAACTTGGAACGTCAAGCGTTCGAGATTCGGACACTCGATGAAGTCCTGGATCACGAATATCCCCTGGCAACCGCTGTGGAACTCAATGCGGCGGAGATATTCCAGCCGTGCGCTAGATGGCTGTGGTGCCTCAAGGCCTCAACCTCCGCAACCGCCGTGACGATATCGGTGTGCGACGAACCGAATCCGAGTTCTTGGATTTCTAGTTCCTCGAGGGCGGGCGGGAACATGCGGAGCAGATCGCAGGCACTCGCGAATCTCCAGGACTGTCAAACCAGCATGCGAAGCTGGGCGGTGGCAAACACAGCCAGGGTCTCCGCAGCAAGTGGCTTCGTGCAACTCCCAAGGCTCAGCCTTGCGCAAGTTCTTCAACCGCGCGAAACACCCTGGGAACCACCACTCTGCTTTGGAGAGTATGCCCTCTGCTACGGTGTGCTCGAAGTAAAGCTCGTGTATGTATTGGCTGAGGTGGGGGGCCGGGAAGTGGAGGAAGGAGAGCCGGGGGTAGATGGTATTGGTATGTAAAGTGACCGTGTGGAACATGTGTGGTCGGCACAAGGTGTTCCAAGCACGAGAGACAAGAGTGCTCGCAGCAAGAGACGATGGGGCACGCTGACCGCGCTTCGAGTGGTGCCCGCCCTCAACGACGCCAATGATCTTGATGATCACTTCGGCGGGTAAAGACATCCCTCGGGCGCGAGGATTCGCCAGCTCAGTACCTACCATGCCCAGAGTTATTGAGGAGAACGCAGTTACTCAGATCAGCCGGATTTAGCGCTGGAAGCAAATGCGCGGCTAGGGTCCCTAGCACAGGTCGCTCCTCACGGTGTTCTCAGCTTCGCTTTTATGTCACTACCTTGTTGAAATAAGCTGCTGAGGTCGCGCGATGTCCGAGTAATCAAGTAGGTGTATTGCGTTTGACTGGGACTCCAGCAAACACATGAGGAAAAAGATACATGGCACGGCAGAAACTATCTACGTAGTCACGTGCCCCCTTAACCCCCCTGTACCGCCTAGATTGCCCAAATCTAACAGGGATCGTTGGGGGTTCGTAGATGGGGAGGGATGAAAGGACTGAGGTCCGACACCGCCAGTACGCCGTCTTCGGTCCGTCAAGGACACCTGGTACATCAGCATGCATTGAACACGACGAACAAGCTGATAAACAGACCAGTCTTGTAAGGGCAACCTCAAGATGGCCGACAGCGCAAGCCTAGCAGAGGGAGAATCCAAAGAGATGAATAAGACTAACTACAATACATGAGAGAGCTGTGTAAGGGGACACTCCTATTTTCTCCTATTTTCTCCTATTCCCCTGTCCCTCTCCCTTCCTCCTCGTTCCTTTCTTGTTTCCTTCATCCCACGGACTCTTACATACATTCCTTTCATTCCCTTTCGTTCCCTTTCCTTTCCACTTCCTCTCTGCTCACTCCTTTCGCATCCGAGCCACGTCCGGTGACTCCGGAGTCTTCCCGAACTTCGGACTCGCTCGGACTCGCTGTAAGGGGACACTCCTATTTTCTCCTATTCCCCTGTCCCTCTCCCTTCCTCCTCGTTCCTTTCTCGTTTCCTTCATCCCACGGACTCTTACATACATCCCCTTCATTCCCTTTCGTTCCCTTTCCTTTCCCTTTCCTTTCCGACCACTCCCTTCACATCCGAGCTACGTCCGGTGACTCCGGAGTCTTCCCGCACTTCGGACTCGCTCGGACTCGCTCGGACTCGTCTACACACTTCGGGGCTCATCCGGACTACCTCTATCCTCTTTCCCCACTTCATTACTCTTCACTCTTACTTCCCCAGGTCGCTGGCACAACTCCTGTACATTCCCCTTCCACTTCATTATCACATGCCCCCTTGTGCCTTGTGATATTCATTCGGACTTGTGGCTGGTGTACTGTACAGTTATCCTTCATTCCTCCCACGCTACTACAGTATATACTTCRCTTCCTAGCATGGAGAATCCCTATCCTGTTCTCTTTGGATTCTCCCTCTGCTAGGCCTGCGCTGTTGGCCATCTTGAGGTTGCCCTTACACCGACCTTGGAGCGCTTGGAGTTGGATTCACCCCTACTTTATTATGTGGGTCCCGACATCTCTAGCAATGTAAATATGTTACTGACATGATTTGATGGAAGAATTCAGCTTCCGAATTAGTCCATGGTATCATCATCCTCAAACCACAGAGGCTTCGCCATTTACGCTTATATGGACTCGGCGCCTCAAGTTCCCACCACCGCATTGCAAATGCATTCACCGCTGTACCAAGCCTTTCCCGTATCAGCATCTACACTGAATTTATCACTGTATCAAGCTCTCACTATTATATGTATGATGTCTTCTTTAGGACGACAACAGCAGTCAGACGTAATGTCCCCGAGTCATCAGTATCACAGTGGTGGCAAGACTGGGAGGAGGGGTTTGATGTATAGTCACTGTAAGCTGGAGGTCAAGGAAACACACTGATGTCATATGGAAATACATATTACATTTACAATGTGTTCTAGTATTACAAGTATGAGTGATAAACATGAAGAACACACATTGGTGCTACATCCAATCACGGATATACAGTTAAATTTCGATCACCCCGTCCCTCCAATCATGGAGCCATTCCTTGTTGGGCTTGCAACCCCATGTGACGGTGCGAGGTGGTCCACAGTCTCTGTGGAACCTCTGAGACACCCGCCCCGGCAGCCTGGTAGATTGGATATCAATACACTCCAACGACGGAAGTCGATCGAAGAATGACTTGACGAGGAACTCTTCGCGTACATTACGAACGCGGAGGAATCTGACTTTCGTGTTTCTCAGGGTCGAGGGCCTAATGGACGATTCATCCTACAAGATATGTGAGGATAGAAATGAGAGACCAATGTGGGCAATTATTGACCTGTACTTCGACGAACTCCAAGTTGACCATCTGTCGAACAAGGGATTCGAACAGTTCAAGAGCTTTGGAACCCCCGTAGACAGCGTACGATAGGACTTGAATGTTTCTGAGCTCCCTGTGTTTCATCGTCTGCCAGCCCGGTTGTGTTCTAAGATTAATCGTTGTTCTGACCCGCTGGATTCGTCGTCTAGGGAGCATCCGCAGGATCGTGTTGATGGGCGCTTGAAGACTTTCCAAATTTGGCAATAAATCACGACCTATTTTGGGCACCACGAAGCGGTCTTCGTTGAACGCAATATGTGTGATGTTGCAATGGTAGGTGAGGAAGGATCTGAAAGAGGTCGCATCAAGTATTTCCGCGTTGATCCACGTGAATCTGCGAAGAGATGACACGATCGGCGTGGCGTGGTTGAGGTGAGGTCGCAGGTTGAAAGGATTGCCGTTGAATGCATCCGCGAAGGGATACTCGAAAGTGAAGCTGACCAAGCGAGGGAGCATGCGCAATATTCGGGAGATCAGCTTGCGCTCCCTTAACGTAAAGTTGCGACCGAGGACGATAACAGACAAGCTGCGAACCCAGTCGCGTCTGTCCTTGTTTGCCGCGATAGCGTGGTAGAATGCTTCTACTTGATTGTCCGTAGCTCCATCGCGCTTCAGGCGAAGCACGACATCGGAGTAGAGGCATTGTTCTCCAACACCACGCAAGTTGCGCGAGACTAGAGACAGCGCTAAGCAGTCGCATTGCTGGGGCAAATACTCCGCAATGCGGAGCAAGACCTCGGGAGGCGTCTTGAGTAACCGTGCCATTTTCTGGAGGCGGTAAAGTAACAGGCTTTTACCTCTTCTGCGACCTAGAGGTAATTTTCGTTGTCAGCGACTGACTTAAAGAGTGAAGGGCAGCGAAATGTAGCGAAGTGCAACGAACAGACTCACGTGATGCCACTCAACATTTACATCTCGTTTAGCCACTGTTGATTCTCGTTCATTGTTAGCACCCAGCATCTAAGGTCATGCGTATTATGCGGACATTCTATCCGAAGCTCTAAGATGCACGGTGGGAGTGAGAATCTACCACTTCATCTGTGAGAACGGATACTTACACCTCATTTACCAGGACTTGTGTAGTTTTGTAGGTGCTGTAAAGGTATCGTTAGCCTCGCACGGGATAGGCGCTCGCTGGGCCGCTCTATCCGTCGAGTTCGAGCCATCCTTACTGACCTCGTTCCGTTCGTCAGTCTAGGGAGCAGTTAGCCACAATGAGTATGTATATAAGCCACTGGGAACATATACTTACATTTATCTCCAGTAAACTGCGGAACATCAAAACCATAGTCGCGAATTCTGTGATACTTTGTGTCAGCGAAACGAACGGGAGATGAGGTGAAGTATCAGTACCCTTACGATCTATTACTACTGGGCTTACTCTCATTATTGTCTAGCAGAACTGAAAGTCTGGCCAGCGCTCTATCTGATGGAACGCGCTCCACAAACAGAACTGTTAGTACGAGGAGTCGCGTCGTCTACCACGGCACCGAAGCGTATGTCCAGACAGCCGGTCCCTTTCACTTGCGGTCGAACGGCTAGGAAGAACCATGGCATATCTCGACAATGCCGAATTCGCGCGGCTGCAATAACGCCATCAGCCAACAAATTCCTTGTCATGACTGACGGCGCTGTGTTCCCATCAAAGTGTATGGTACTGGCAAGCATCGCCTACGCTCCTTCGACGCTTCGGGGGGAATCTGGCTGTCGAAGTTCTACCATTGCGGGGGAGGCATACTCGGCAGAAAGCTCGTATTTTTCTCTCCGTTTACCAGCGAAGGTTTATTAAGATTTTCGCAGAGGCTTTCGCCGGGTCGTACGGGGTGGTACACCCTCCTAGGGGCGACCTGACTTTCTACTGGGCCGTGGAGGGGCAGATTGCCTGAACACGGCGAGCAGTGTCTATGTGACCAAGCTCACTTCGCTATCAGTTGACGAGGTGTCGATGGAGATCAGGAAACGGGTACAGCCAAGGGGAGTGGATGAGATCTCGCCGTATGAGTACTACTAACGCTTCCAGGCCCTTCGCGTCCTAGGCTTGAGTCGCTTGACTGCTGACTCGCCTGGCAGTCGACGCAGTCGACTCCTTGCCGGCTCGATCTTCGAAGGGCTTATCACAAGAGACTTCAGCATACGAACTTGAGGGTAAGATATAAGCTACGCACATAGTCCTGGCGCAATTCGCCCCCTCGTCGCCATTGCGGCCGTCCCATCGTCTGCTTTGTCGTCTGCTTCCAGGACGCCAGCGGTGAACACGGTCCAAATACGTGGTCAAAGTCTTTCAATTCCGACGTGGCGGCATAGGGTCTGAGCAGCGTGCGTCGCCCTCGGAGAGAATCTTTCTGATTCATGAAGCAGCATTAACGAGGATCGCAAGTCGGTCTGAGCAAGACGCGGTTGACCCTAGCCGTGATGCCGGTGTACATCCTTTCTCACAGTCACAACTTTCCCTTACACCACTGCAGCTTGGCCAACGTCCAGCACTGAGCACCCAGGTGTGCAGCGTATCTAAGGCACAAGCCATGTAGAAGGCCACTAGCGCAGAATCCCACATTCGGTTGGACTTCAAGTAGATTTTGAGTCGAACCATTTCTCTATTTCGCTCCTCGGTCAGTTCCTATCTTTTCGCCTCCCCAACGCTCCGGGCGGCGCAAGGCATCATGATGCACAAGAGCTATGATTAGCTTGTCTCCGAGATAGCCTCAGCTGCTACGCATTGGTAGCAGGACGATCACCCCGGGGGGAAGAGCTTATGCAACACGGAGTGCGCAAGTGAGTTCTACTGTAGCCTACGCAGCGGCAAAGAAGTTCATGTTTTTCGCTCCTTAAATAGAGCATAAACTCAAACATTCGGCGCGTCGCATCTCCCCCCTTCCATTCAACTCAAATGTGGCCTACCTCCCGGACAAGTTTGTAACCACGTCTCCGCGTCTCTTTAGTCCTGCCATAACCGTCATTTAGGACCTCTCCTCAAATGGTCACTCCAAGCTTTGTATTCTTTGTCGGCTCAAAGGAATTTGATGAGCTACTTCCCCTACATCGCCGCTAATCATCAATACCCAAGCAACCTTGACGCGATCAAAGTGCGTAACATACAAACGTTCATGCGCATCCGAGGAACGCTAAGAATAGCGTCGGGAGTCAGGCCTTCAGGTCTAGTCAGCGGTGTGAGAATCTGTTCGGATGCGATTGACCTGCCAGCAACTCGCAGTAGCGACAACCCTAGATGCACAAATGATTCAATGAGTGCAAAATGAGTGATTGATCAGCCGATCTCAGCGGTATTCACCCGCGACCACATGGATCCCAGACAAATATTCATCAGCGAATATATCCAAACGCTTATAACTATTCAGGTTCAGTCGCGTCCTTATATTCTGAGTGTCTTCTGGAAGATGGCATTCTTCCTCTTCCTTCTTCACCATCATTTACCATGTCCGCCCGCGAAGATGGTCCACCCAGGACAGGGAAAACCCCCCTTCCGTACCGCCAATTATTCATCGTATCCCTCCTCCAAGGCTCTGAGCCGCTCACATCTTCAATTATTTTCCCGTTCGTCAACCGGGCGGTACGCGAATCTGGCATCACGGGTGGTGATGAGACCAAAACAGGCTACTACGCTGGAGCCATCGTGAGTCAGACATTTTGTTCAGGATTGGAAGTTCTCATGTAGTCACGGAAATAAGGAATCTATATTCTTCATTGCAGAATGCCTGACAGTCGTTCATTGGGGTCGTCTTTCGGACCGCATCGGCCGCAAACCAGTCATGTTGATAGGCCTTGTAGGCCTCGCTACCTCTATGATCACATTCGGGCTCTCAAAATCATACTGGCTCCTTCTGATTAGTAGATTCATTCAAGGGATGTCGAACGGGAACATGGGTGCGTATCGTATCCCCCCACTTCTCGCATCGGAAGCTGATGATTGATTGATTCTTCTGGTGCGCGACTCTAGGAATGACGAAGAATATCATGGCCGAGGTTAGTTTTAACTTCCCACTCCCCCAGTCCGAGTTCCCCGCCTGCATCGTAAATGTCAAACTTAACAAGTGTACACCAGATCACAGACGAAACAAATATAGCTGATGCCTTCGCGTGGATGCCTCTAATCTGGTCAATTGGGGGGACGGTTGGGTACGTTCCAATATCCCCTGCTTTCGTTTTTAGCGCATTAATAGTTCGTCCATCCACCCTATAGCCCAATCATTGGCGGCACCCTTTCTAACCCATCATCCACTTACCCCTCCTCTATCTTTGCCTCCTGGCCGCTCTTCGTGAACAATCCGTATTTACTTCCGTGTATAGTTGCCGCCGGATATAGCTTGACTTGTTTAGCTATTGGCTGGTTTTGGTTGGATGAGGTGAGCCCGTTGATTCGTACCGTGTCCATTTGATTTGGCTGGTCGTGCATGATTTCGCTTGACGAGCAATGATCGGTGCATGACGCGCTGCCTTTACCGCCGGCCCCGTCCATCCTTGCTCATTTCTCTGTCTCGCTCTTGTATCATGGTTCGCTAGAGTGAAACACTAACCTTACAAATAGACCCACCCTGATATTATATCGCGCGAAAAGCTTGCTCGGTCTATCAAGGGCGGCTCGACGACGGGCTCCGTACCACCATCAGAGTCGACTCCTCTCCTAACCCCTTCTCCTTCCTCTTCTTCTCTTGCCCCTTCCTCTTCTTCCTCTTCTCCTTCCTCCCCCTCGTATTCAATCAAGACCCTTCTCCACACCCCTTCGATTCTCTTCTCCCTCATCAACCTCGCCTTTCTTGCCTTCGCCGACCAATCTACCCAGGTCATCCTCCCGCTCTCCTTTTCCACCCCAATGTCCCTCTACGGACTCGCCTTCCCTCCGTATACGATTGGGGTCACTCTAGGCGTTTTCGGCCTCCTCAACGGCCTCTACCAGATACTCGTTCTGCCGTTGCTGACGAGGAGGTTTGGCTTCAAGGGAGTGCACCGTTTCGCATTTGGTGTGGGATTGACCGGAGTCTTTCTGGGGTATGTCGCGATCGGTGACGGCGTGCGGATCAGAGGTGAGGTGGATCGAGTAGTGTGGGCGTTGATTGTGTTACTTTTGTCGTTTATGGCGCAATACTCTATGGCATGGGGTGAGTTCTGCACATCTCCTTTCAAAGTTTGGTTTTCGGCGCCTGACGTAAATTTCCTTCCAAGGTTGTATCTACCCGATCCTCATAGCGACATCGCCTACACCGTCGACGCTCGCAACTATAACGGCCCTTGGTCAGATGGCAACGTCCACCATGCGTTCCGTGGCACCCTCATTTGCATCGTCGCTCTTCGCGTTCTCGATGCAGATGCGGGAGTATTATCGTACCCATAACCACCGCTGCGATCCTAGCGAAGGTGGAGATACTGGATGTGATGGTGAGCGGATCGGATGGGCGGGCTGGGGGGCAGGTAATTTGGTGTACTTTGTGCTTCTGGGCGTCGTTGGACTAGGGATTTGGACATCGAGGAAGTTGCCAGACCAGAGGCATTACGCGGGGAACAAGTGAAGGCCCAACGTTGAAGAAATACACTAAGTAAGAGCGCTAGACTTTGTAACGCCCGTATCAGCGCTACGCACTCCATGTTGTAGGCACTCGCAACGGGAAACTAAAACACGCCAATCCACGAGATAGTTAAGAACAACTTCATGGACGCACGCTACTACGCATGTTCCCGTTTGACACTCCTCGATAGGTCTCTGTGCGGAAAGAAAAAGAAGTGGTCGCACCGTGATTGGGGCACTGCAATCACCTCTTTGTAACACGCCGTCGATACTCGGTGAACGCGCGGCATTCACTGCTCGAGACCTGGCTTCGTCAAACGGCCCGCTGAAATCACGACAGAAAACAAGTAGTTCACGAACACTCCTATCAGCAAAGAGACCTAACAAATCAATGAGATACAAGTACATTATTTCAGGCCCGACTCTCCGTTCGTCCCTATATTTCATTCCTTCCCTCCGCTACAGCCTTTCAAGGCACACGAATCGACTGCGTACCCGGAGTGAAGCAGAAGTTGTTGTTGAGCCTCGTCCCGCAGGAGTTGAACGAGTTACAAATTCCACCACATCCAGGACTGCCACAAAACTGGACTTCCGATGTGGCAACTAGGCAATTGGTATTCGGTGCACTTATGCAAGCGCCAGAACCGGAGAAAGTGGTGCACGGTGGGTTGCAGTCCCCTCCGTTACGATTGCTGCAGAAGGTGACTGTTGCGAATTCAGCGTCGCGACTTGTGAGTGGGTTGTCTTCGAGATCGAATTTCTCGCCGATGAACTTGAATTCGCCCTGAGTTGTTCGGATCCAATTCCTAAGCTCTTTGGTGGTCATGATATTGACGGGTACGCTACCAGCCTGGCGGCATTCAGAGGATCGTCAGTCTCTTTCCTTCCATTGACGACCTTCACACGACGCTCGCGAGTTTGGCTCACCTCATTGACCGACATTGATGGCTACAACGTCTGTGTTAGTGCCACATCTCTCAACGTAATAGGTCAATGACATTACCTCTGGCTGGACTAACGGGTTGCCGCTGACCGTCATGGCGACGACGGTTAAGAGAGATGCGAGTTTGAGGAAGTGTTGCATTTTGTAGAGTTTGGAAGTGTTGCTGTTGCTCCTACACAAAGTGAGGATGCTGAATCCTTCCGCCTCATTGCTCGTCTTTTATGCATTTTGACGACTTCGAATTTAGGTATTATGCGGGCCGCCTGTTCAACTAGGACACGACAAGGGCAACATCTCTGCGAACGTTTACCAAGGAGCCCGAAATCAGCAGAAGAGGAACCCCGTTGCGCGAGTTCAGCACCAGCTCGACCGAAAATAAATATCTTGACGCGTATGTGACGTGCACTTTGAAATTCAGGGAGAATTGGGCAGGTCTGAGACCATCCAGTACCATGAGAAGGGTATAGAAGCACTCACTGATCATCTTTCTGAGGTCTAGTCGTCCATCTCGTTATACACAGAGCGGCCATCCAGCGCCGATTAAGCACGGGTACTCCCAAACAAGACGAATGAACACAGGCTCGTCGTCTATAACGGAGTGTCTAGAGACTGGGCCCAACTTCCTGCAGAAAATAGATTGGTGCTTCGCTTGCGGGCCGTCCCGCCCTCGCGACTCCTTCAACGCGAGTTGAAAGGCTAAAGTAATTCGCGGTTCGCTGTAAATATATCCTGTGCCTGTCCACGCCGAGAATCTCCCTGGCCGGAGTCGTTGCGGTGAAGGTACGGCGAGGGGGTAATGATTATAGTATTGCGGGAAGAATGCCAATAAGATCTGGAGGCGGGGTGAGTGTTAAATATTGAATAGTTTGATATTGAATAATTGAAATGTACAACATGCGCATCAGACGTCAGACTTTCAAGCTGCCATATCGCTTACCAAGTCTTCGCAAGTTCGGAACACTCTGACCACTAACAAATCGGATTTGTATGGAGCGCAGGGGCGGCTTGAGCTAGGCATCGAAACGTAAAAGAACACCCACAGTGGGAATTCCATCCCATTTCTTAACACACAACCGTGCTCTCATATTCTCTCGATAAGATGTCAATAGTAGCAGTTGAAGCTTCCTGTTGTATCCTCGATTCTGTCGTCCTCCTATACATCGTTACAAACCCTTCGTCATTCGAGTCGTTGCCCCAAATCTTTCGCTTCCACCCCTTCTTTCTCGTTGTGATCACTAATTTGCTCCTCCCATCTTCTAGGCAACTCGAGGAGAACGCTATGTTCTGTGTGGATTGGTCTCAGTAATCGGTACGAGGATCAAGCACAGGGAAAACTCACGAAATAGCCTTTGACACTAACATCAACCTCGTGACTGTTCAAGTCAATGTCGCAATCCACGTATACGAACATCTATGTCATTCGTCCCAAAACACACACTCCGGATAACCCACCCCCGCCTGAACATCCCCTCACCGAGGACCCCCTTAGTTCCTCCCTACTCGCGACCTGGACAACTTCCCAGACATCCAAATCCCCGCGCACACGACTGCCAACAGCGCGAAGTACACCAGATTCCCGGCAAACCATCCCACCAACCCTACGTTTCCGCCACCACTTGGGTGGTGTTTATCGTCTCGATAATACTCGCGCATCTGCATCGAGAACGCAAATAGGGAAGATGCGAACGAGGGCGAGACAGAGCGCATGGTGGATGTTGCAATTTGGCCGAGGGCTGTGATCGTTGCGAGGGTTGATGGGGTGGGTGATGTAGACACGAGGATCGGGTATATAGATCCTTTTGGGGGGAGTAAGTAAGAAACAAGTCAACGTTGGAACCAGCAGCTTACCCCAAGACATATAGTATTGCGAAAAGAACGCCAAAAGCACCACCACTAGCCCCCAAACGACCGTGTCCACCTCTCCTCTAATTCTGACAGCCTCCCCGACCACGATGTACATCGAGAACGCGCCCAACAAGCCCGCGAAGCCCCACTGGTACACCTTCGTGCTGCCGAAGCGGCTAGTCAGCCACCCAAGGGCGTAGACCTGGATCAATCCGTTGAGGATACCAAAGACGCCTAGTGTTACCCCGATAGCGTATGGACGGAGTGCGAGGCCGTAGAGGGAGGTGGGGGTCGAGAAGAAGAGGGGAAGGATTACTTGGCAGGATTGGTCGGCGAAGGCGAGGAATGCGAGGTTGATGATGGAGAAGCGAATCGAAGGGATGCTGAGGAGAGTTTTGGAAGAGTGAGAGACGGTGGTGGAGGAAGAGATGGAGGAGGGGAGCGAGACGGTGGTTGAAGATGGGGATGGTGGTAAGAGCGGCGTCGACTCTGAGGGTGCATCGACAGATAGCTCGTCGTGCGGCATTGTGATATCTGCACATGTTGGGTAAACAGAAGACTCAAAATCATCCCCTGTGAGTTGCTTTTCACGTGACACGAGTCCAGGATGAGACTGTAAAACAGAGGGAGATTAGTGGGCGCTCGATTGACGCTGAATTCACACAAAACTAACTTCGTCCAACCAAAGCAGCCCGACAGTCAAGCTAACCAAGCTATATATAGCGGCGACCATACACGGCAGCAAGTACGGGTGATTTACGAAGAGAGGCCAGGTTGCGAAGATGGATGACGGATAGCTCGTTGAGGGGTTGGAGAGGGTGCCTCCGATTATTGGGCTGAGAATGGAATGGTATTAGAGTTGTTGTCACAATGGGAAGCGATTGGGGCGTACCCAACTGTTCCACCAATGGACCAGATTAAAGGCAGACATGCGAATGCGTCGGCTATGTTGCTTTCATCCGTGGTCTATTTTCCACGCATTCGATTCATTTATGTTAGTGAGGGAAAGGGAATGAACTCAAACCTCTGCAATGATATTTTTCGCCATACCTAAACATAGAAGCGTCACAATCTAGGGGACGATCAAATACAACGTAATGGACGTACCCATGTTCCCATTTGACATTCCTTGGATGAATCTGCTGAGGAAAAGAAGCCAGTACGATTTCGAGAGGCCAAATGTTATCATGGAGATGGCGAGGCCTATAAGGCCAATCAGCATCACTGGTTTGCGACCAATTCGGTCGGAGAGACGGCCCCAGTAGACGACCGTCAGACATTCTGCAACAAAGAATATGGATTCCTGGCATTGTTCGTTGCATGAGAACGTAGAAAGGGAGTCGATAGCCTACTCACAATAGCACCAGCGTAATACCCTGTCTTAGTCTCATCGCCACCTGTAATACCAGATTCGCGTACGGCTTGGTTGACAAACGGGAAGATAATCGACGAGGTTAACGGTTCGGCGCCCTGAAGTAAAGAGACAATGAATAGTTGGCGCAGGGGAAGTGGTTTTAAAGGTCATGGCGGTCCGGAATCAAGTGCGTGATCGTGTTGATCGGAGAAGTACGAACTGCGATCAATTGATTCTTTACCTAAACCTCCCAGATGCCCAATGCCCTTCTAGCAGAATTCTGAGGGGCCTCGGTGTGTTTTCGTGTCTGAGGGTGGCATTGCGCAGTACGGACCGCATGGTTCAATTTCAAACCCATGATGGATCTCTCGA
Organism: Pleurotus cornucopiae; assembly: GCA_019677325.2. Lineage (NCBI taxonomy): Eukaryota > Fungi > Basidiomycota > Agaricomycetes > Agaricales > Pleurotaceae > Pleurotus > Pleurotus cornucopiae. The sequence goes on from CM033824.1 coordinate 2,339,285, forward strand.
AGGAGTTCGCAGAGCCGCCTCAACCCAATGGGAGTTCAAATTTCAAACGTTCAAATTTAGTCAATTGGGTGTTCTCCAGATTTCAAACGTTCCTTGGTCGAAGTGGACGTATTGTGCTATGGTGAATTCGCGCCGCGGGTCCAAGTTTCATCAGCTACGACAAACCAGGAAAATCGATGGGAGCAAAACCGCCGGTGAGCTGTATGTAGGTGCTACGCAATCACGAACGTTCTTGCTTTTTCCCCGTTTCCTCCACCCAAAGACTGAAGACTTGTGAACGCAATCAAGGGTCGTGGTAAACTTCAAGAAACCCGCATACGACGACGCAAGACGGTGCGAACCATGGCAAGCCGAGTCCAATGCAACGTCCAAAAGTAAGTCCGTTGAGTGACAACCAAAAACTGCGTGTTATGAACATCCGAATATAGCCAATTATCGAAAAGTCCCTTGCTATAATACGCCCATCTCCACCGCCTTCGCAACTCCTCATCACGCTGGCAGGATATATCCAATAATCCTCTCCATCGAGTACCCCGATGCATTCGCCTCCGCCTCCGAAGTCGTGTAGAAGTGGTCTGACGCCGAAGCGCTATACAGCATGAACAACGGGACGCTCCCGCAATCCTGGCCCTGATAAATGTACGCCGCAATCCCTTCGTCTTCGTATCCGTAAACGTTTGTGGCGGTATCCCTTTCATCCGCCGAAGTCGTATAGTAGTGATCGCTAGCAGATTCACTAAACAAGCGGTAGAGCGGAATAGTCCCCGCCTCCTGCCAAGTGTACACACGCCCCGCTCTAGCCTCTAGCTTGTAACCGTGCAGTGATACGGCTTTTGACATCTCCTCGGGACTGGTGGCGTAGAAATGATCTGCTGCGCTGGTGGCGCCGCCGACATAGGCTCGATGAAGGGGTACGGCTTTGGCGACGGCAGCACAAACACCGGTAGTGGGAGGTACGCTGGAGTGAGGAACCTGCCGTGAACCTCCACTATTGGCTGATGGTGGGCGTGTTGGAGTGGGGGCAGCCCCGCCGACGGAGCTAGGCACTGGTAGGGTGCCAGCAGGAAAAGCGAGAGCTTGGGTCGCAAGTGCAACCGCCAAAGCGAGAACGGTATGGAGCATCATGTCTGATGTATCGTTTATCGGAGGCTCGAAGTGATGATAGATGACGGCGAAAGCGAAGACGACTCGAAACCAATGCCCGTATCGTTAACTGTGAGCCGGTTGGATGATGGGGTCTTGTTGTGTTTTCCGCCTTACTTTATATATTCCTTCGCGTCTTGTGCGATTTTGCAACCGGAGACTCTGACCGCTCTTTCAGGTGACGACCTCGGTGAATGTTGCTGGACGTGTCTGAGGGCAGTGCCGACGTAGGCATTATACGGCATTTTCTGCCCATAGTGGCTTGAACGGAAGTTCGCGTTTCATGCGTTTTGTCTTCACGAGATGTCAACCGTCGACGACTTTCGGTGCCTGTAAACTTCGAAGGCTCTCGACGCTCAACGTTCCAAGCTTTTAGCGAGCGAATAGGTGAATAGCAGTGTGACTAGGGTGCATCGTACGCCCATCGTAGCCCGCCGGGATACTTATTGTACATAATGCATAATTGCCTATAATTGCGGTGCCTCAAACACGGAAGTCCAAACTTGGAGGCCGCGTGTGGGCTGTCGACGTAGGTTTGGATCTTTTGGGACACGCGTGACGCCACCCTAAACCTTCGTTGCACTCCAACGGGCTGCGCCGTTCATACATCTACATATTATTGCAGTGGTACATGAGCACGAAGGTTGAACTTGCCCACCCTTTTTGTGATCGTAGCCTACGGAAGGGACGACTCCTTGCTCTGGGACCAAAGCGTCCCATGATTTATCGCTCCTGTCGTGTTGTAGGTTTCGGGCGATGAAGCTAGAAGTAAGTAACTGAAGAAGAGATGGAACTTCCTGCAAAGTTAGATCGTCGTAATCTTATCAGTGACCCACCCAAGATCCCGAAGGCCAAGCGCTGGCTCAGGGACTTCTTGGCACCGACTTCGACGCTGACATAACGCTGACAAGCTCGCCGTCGGAGGCGACAATACGCTGACTTCACAGAAATTTCTCTTCCACAGACTTGTTGCTGGCGTATAAAAGCCACCACGACATGGCATATCCAATATCACCAAGATGGCTTCCAAAAAATCCGACGACCTCAAGAACATAATCATCGTTGGCGGCGGCGCAGTTGGCACCACACTCGCTCGTACACTGTCGGCGAAGATTAATGCGAGCACCCATCATATCGTCCTCGTTGATCCCCGACCGTTTCAAGTCGTTCTACCCGTCTCTCTTCGATTCTTGACTTCGGATCGGGATAACCTGCAAGAGACCACTCTCCCGTCGTACGACAAGCTCTTCGTCGACGGAACTGGCACATTTGTCGAAGGAAAGGTCGCTACCATCCAAAAGGGTGACCGAAAAGGAGGCAGCGTCACTCTGGAGAATGGCGAGATCATCGCGTTCGAATACTTGGTGCTTGCAACGGGAAGTATCTTCCAAGGGCCATTGGCGTTTCCCGAAACGAAGGATGATGTCCTACCATTTGTCGAAGGTGTTCGAAAGAGGATCAAGGACGCGAATGATATCGTTCTGGCCGGAGGAGGATCTGTCGCGATTGGTACGATTCTCTCCCTCATTGACGACCTATAACTGACAAAGAAACCTAGAACTCGCTGGTGAAATTAAAGACATATATCCGGTACGTCTGTCCGTGATTTATTTCCTTTGCTAGGGTCTAAGACGCGCGCAGAATAAAAATGTCACTGTTGTTCAAGGCGGCGGCCACCTACTCAACGATGTGTATCCGCTGCGGTTTCGTACGTTCGCTGAGCAAGGTCTTGTCAAGCGCGACATCAAGCTCGTCCTCAACGATTATCTCGACGATATCCCGACCGATGGTTTCACCAGCGTCAAGACGCGTTCTGGAACGACTATCAAAGCTGATGTCGTCGTGAGTCGCTTTATAACCTTTCCCCGCTGTTGGTGTTGATGTCTTTCCTCTCCGTAGTTCAACACTCGAGGAGGACGACCAAATACGGAGTTCATCAAGTCCCTTGGACCTGATGTCTTGACGCCAGGCGGGCTAGTGAAGGTTCGACCGACTCTGCAGTTGGCCGCCTACGACGACATTTTCGCTGGCGGTGATATTCTCGACGTCAAAGAACAGAAGCAATATGCCAAAGCGCTCACTCACGCCAGCGTTCTCGCTGCCAACATCCTCGCGTCCATTTCCAGCACCAATAGTAAACTGAAGCCTTACAAATGTAGTGCCGAGTTGATTGTGATTACGATTGGCAAGGTGGGCCTTGGAAAAAACTCTTTCGCTGAACGTGCGCTGAGTTTCCCTTTGATGCACAGGGCTGTGGAGTCGCGTATTTGGGCATTTTGTGGGGGATCGTGCTCGGCGATTGGTTTGTTCGGCTCGTGAAGCCTTGAGCTACCAAGCACACCCGGCGGCTCCGGTGACGAGTCCGATGCTGATCTCATTCGCTACCCGATTTTGCTCCCTTTTCGATTGTTTATACGGTGCTATATACCATGGTGACACTATCTCATATCAGTCCAAGAATCAATTTTTTGAGCAAGGACACGCATCCTTTGAAGATCCGAGAACCATCGAAGAGTAAGGTGTGTATAGACGGTGAGTATCACCCGTATGGAAAGCAAGACTGAGTTGCTCGAAATCGGATTACACGGGACTGAGTTGCAACAAATAACAGGCTCGTCTGCCAATTACAATGAAGAATCCCCCTGAAACCCCTTGTATCTCCGTTTCATGAAACCAATACTAAATACTAAATAGATATTAAGGAATATTCATATGAGTGTGGTGTCACCCTCAGCTCATTCATGTCAGTCGCACGAAGAGCGCATGGGGACACCGCCCACTTTGCCGCGTCGCTTATTTACGGTCGGCAAGGACGATCATGATGACTCGGTTTGAAACGACTGTGTGTGTGTGCGTGTGACAGCCATGTTCTACATGATCAGAGTAACTTACACAATGAGTTTTTATGCATCGGGAAGAGACTACTCACCTGACATTATATTTTAGTTTATGAATTGATTGTGCAGGCAATGTGCAGGCCCGTGTCCAGGAGTAGGCTGAGGATCAAGGAGAGTCCCAGCTGCCTACATGTCTGTTAGTACTTGATAGGCAATGACAATAGTGAAGATCGCTCACGACTACCGTTGAGAGTTAGGATCTATCTGACATTGCTTATTACATTCTAGAAGGAGTGCTTTCTTGAACAGAATACGGTCACTTATGCTGCCTGGGATTGAATGGAATGTCGCACTGAGTCGCACAACAGCACAAAGTGAGGACTCATTCTCATCTCGTAGCTCTTCGATTTCTAACCCGGAGCAGTTACCTTGATCATCTTGAACACCAGGTACATAATATTGGTCGTCGTGTGCATTGTCACAGGAAAACAGTAGGATTCATCGCTGCTATCGCCCAACTACCCCCAGTTTTCCTTTTTGCATCCAAGAACACCATCCTTTCCCTCTTACTCAGCTCAGGATACAGATGCGAGAAACTCAACTTCCTCCACAGATGGTTGGCATGTTCACTTTTTCTAGCTGTGACCCTCCACAGCGCCCTCTGGATATGCAACCACCTGGAATGGAACCTTCCTATCCTCGGTGAGCAGAAGGAGACGACAGGTGTCCCAATGAATGATAATCTGACTTTCCATCAACGTCTAACACAGACCCACAGACCCCCTCCTTGGCTTCCCGGATTGGCATGACAGCAACTATTGCATGGGTTGCAGCTTTGAAGAAGGCTATTCAGTCACCGTAGACATCAAGCAAGGGTGCATCGAGCCCACTCCGTGTTTGTGAATACCAAACCTAATATTTGCCCTTGTTAGTATCTTTAATTCGCGATCAAGAATATCTCCCTTACCCCGAACATATTGTCTAGCGAGAGAAACACCATGACATATTCTCCTAGGTCCAGTGCCATTGCAACTCAGAACCCACGGGCCTGGACGAAGCAAAGTATGTTAGGAACACGAACAGGAAGCATGGTTTACAACCTACTCACCATTTTAGGAACCTTGCATATTTGTTCATGAAAGTCCAATGCTGTGTATTGTAAGGGTGGAACCCTTCCGTTCCGTGTATTCCGGTTTCCCCTATCTCCTATCGACTCCTATCCGACTCCTCGGACTCGCTCGCACATGACTCG
>CM033824.1:2344616-2367772 GCA_019677325.2 Pleurotus cornucopiae
CAGGTCGCTGGCACGACTCCTGTACTTTCCTCTTCCACTTCATTATCACATGCCCCCTCGTACCTTGTGATATTCGTTCGGACTTGTGGCTGGTGTACTGTACAGTTATCCTTCATTCCTCCCACGCTACTACAGTATATACTTCGCTTCCTAGCATGGAGAATCCTTATCCTGTTCTCTTTGGATTCTCCCTCTGCTAGGCTTGCGCTGTTGGCCATCTTGAGGTTGCCCTTACACTACCTAGGTGGCGAAGCGACTGGAAGAAACCATTGAAGATGCTGAAGATGCCTACGGTGATGCCAATGGTGTACAGAGGAAGAGCGAGGCCGTACAATGACGTGGGCATTGAGAAGAAGAAGGTGAGCTGCAGGATTGGTCAGTGAATGCGAGGAAGGCGAGATTGATGAGAAAGGAGCGGGTTGCGAGGGGCCCACTTTGGTTGAGTATGAAATGGAGGGTGTGGTGGAGGGTGGGGGCAGAGACGGCGGAAGGAGTCGGTTATGAGAGTGGCGAGAATTCTGACGCTGTATCGTTGGACACTTGTTAACGTGGCGTTGCAGGGACGTTGGGGACGTAGACTTGGCTCGGATGTTCCCGTTTGTCGCTCCGTGGATAGTTCTGCTCGGAAAGGGAAGCCGGTATGGTTCCGAGAGACTGGACACTATCATAGAGAGCGCAAGAACCACAAGCCCAATCAACAAGACAAGTTCACGACCTGTTCGATCCAAGAGGCGGTCCCAATGTACGACCGTAAGGCATTCTGTGGTGAAAAATATGGAGTCCAGATAGATTCCTATTTTTGTTTCCCCCGATAAGATAGAAATGCAGGAAATGAGTGTCCAGATGACTCACGATAGCGCCAGCGTAATAGCCCGTTTACATCTCATCACTGCCTGTTACCCCGTATTCGTGTACCGCGGTTGATGAACGGGAAGATAATTGACGAGGTGAGTGTTTCAACCCTTGAAAAAGGGATATGATGAACTGGTGGAACAAAGGGGAGTCTCCAGTCGTCTGTGGACCACCTTCAAGCCTCGAGGCTCATTCTGAGGACTCATAGAGGTGCTATCCGAAACGATTTCGACAACATGGTTTGTTGGGATGAGGCTCAAAGCTAACAACGACCCCGAAGTCGGCAAACTTTTCCCAGAGACGCCCATAGATGCTCGTGGCACAAGTTAGACCCCGACTGTGGCAGGTCATTCCAACGACATAGGATCGGAAATATCGTGCTCAAGAGAGAAAACTGCGGCCGATAAGGTGCTGATGGCCTGACATTTCTTCCATTGGAGGATTCGTACACGTCATGTCGCTGTTGATGAGTTGTTGACGCGACTCTCTGATCCTTCAGTGGGTGTTGGGTGGGTGACATGTACCTGCGCCCTGTGAGTTTGACAACCATGTACTGTGCATAACCCGAGGCTTGATAGCATAAAGACTCGTCAAATCTACATGCGAGGGCGAAAATTAGTACGCTTATGTTACTCCCATTTCAAACACTGCAGTCCCTTTATTGATACGATTGTTAGTTGCCAGCCAAGGTCCAAAGGTGATCATTGTAGTAGTGAGTGTACGTGTAGACTAGTAAATAGTCTAATGAAAATGCGAGGGTCCGCCTCCGGCAGGACAAGTCCGTGCGACACCCAAGTGAACTAAGTGTGAGAACGATGAGTCCGAGAGTGGGAACAAGTGAATAAGAAACTTCGGATTCTTCGGATGCTTTGGATGGCTTTGGATGGCTTCGGATATGCTCGGACGCGGAACAGACAACTCGGCTTCAGATAGTACGATGAGGACGGCAGGAGAATGAATAAGAACGGCAGGAGAAACTGGCTTCGGATCGGACTCGGACTCGGACAACGGCGAACTCTTGACAACAGAAGAGGAGAAAGCTTCGGACTTCTTAGATTCTGACTCGATGTGGGGGGGGAAAGCAAGCTGAATTTACTAACTACGAGTACAGGAGTATTTGTAGCTAAGTGATAATCAAATGTATGAAAGATCCGAGACGAAAGGTACGAAGAACGAGTAATGGGGATAAGATAATCAAAGTATTAGAGTCCGAAACAAAAGAGATACGAAACGTCGGTCCGAGATGTTTGATCCGTTATCACGTGTGTCCCGATGCGGGTCCGTAACGTCCGAGTCATGTGCGAGCGAGTCCGAGGAGTCGGATAGGAGTCGATAGGAGATAGGGGAAACCGGAATACACGGAACGGAAGGGTTCCACCCTTACACTACCATACATCGCGTATTGCCCCGACCGTACGATTGCAAACATTATGGTTGAGGTGACGGATGGGACTCCGATTGCGCATGATTACCACTTCGCGTATGACAAGAACTTCCCGCTATGGGGGGATGAGTGAGGTTGCCTCTTGCCAGAGACATATGCGACTTACTCGAACGTCAGAACGACCCGATCGCCCTTGGGATCAGGCTTCCGGTCAACGTTGATCTTGCAATCAATCATGGACATAATTCCATCACCGAACTATGGCACAGAGTTGGTCAACCCCCATTATGCAGGGTGATGGGACGCACCTTTTCATGGATCACAGCCTAGAATGGAATCTTGCGATTAGAACCACGTTGTGGGGGCACGCCGGTCAAAACTTACTTTGATGGCATGTCCGTAAACCAAGACACCCTTCAATAACAAGTCAAATTCGCAAGCACAGGGCCATCCACTGCAGCCGCACCTCGTACAAGCGATAGATAACAGGATCTGTAGGAGGGATCGGACCAAGCCCACGATTGGGCCACCAGTGGTCTCCTAGGTCTTGAACTAATTCCGCCGCATCGACGTCGACTACTTCTGCGACCTTCCTGAGTTCATCTGGAGTGAATTTGGCCTGCAAGAAGTAAGCACGGAGAACAGAGGAGATGCTCGAAAACAACTACCTGCCCATAGAAGGCGGAAGCGACCCATACCTCATCCTTACCAAGCTCCTTCGCGATTTGGTCGAAGGTCAGGCCTAGATGTGGCTCGGCTCTCAGAGAATCTCTAGCCAATAAGCAATTCACCTTTGCGAGCTTTGCCCTCGAATAGTTGGGCAATAATAGGTGGAAGATTCGCAGTTGTAGGGACTTGCTGTATGGATTGTTAGTGCTGCTCAAGGGGGAAGGCATGGGGATCTCACCGCGCCTGATGACATTGTTGATGATGGGACCCTTCTTCTCCAACGAAGCTTTATCTAGTCTCACCGCCAACGCTGAGCATGAGCTCTCTCCATTAATCCTTCACGTGTCCTTAGAATCAGTGGGAAACCGCTTTCGGCTTGGAATATATCCGCCCAATGCGCGTGTGTAGATTGTGCGTAGATGATAGATTTCTCGCAGCGTCAGTCAGCTGTTGTCGCCTGATCTCCTTCAACTAAACCGGCAAGCGTTTCCGGGCTTTCCAAGTCCTGGGCTATGCAGTCAGAGAGCGGCGACCCAAGCGAGGGATATACCTACAATATGCTAGGGGCCCCACTGCGTAAGCCAAGAAGCAATGAATCAGAACTTCCCTGTCATGAGGACGCTGGTCGTAAAGGGTAACTTTATTTAATATGGATTACAGGTTCCTTCATCAGGTGCAATGCTATCTTACATCACCTCAACTGGAGCGCCCATAGCTCTTCTTCCCAAAGGATTCACCACATCCTCAGGCCTCCCGACCCCTACGAAACCGATCTCGTCCTGGCCTTTGGGGAAGTCGGCCGGTCGTTTACCTTTCACGAAGTCATCAAATTGTCGCTTGACATAAGCCTCGTTTTGCGGCGTTGATGGTACGGCTGGTATATACATCACTAAATAAAGGATAAGTGAAGAGGACCCTATTATATAGAGTGCATGGCGTACCTGCAGAATCTTCCTTGCCGGTGTGCTCTTCTTCCACGGAATGAATGACATCGCAATGCCAGAAGACCATATCTCCTGGCTTCACTGCTGGTACGGAAGTCATCGTTTGCTCGAGCCTGAGATGTGGATGGAGTGCAGGGGTAGGGCGAGGCCCAGCGAATCCACCATCCCTGGGGAAGATACCAGGAAATTCCGGTGTAGAGATATCTAACAAGGTCGCTCAGCGGGCATTGGGGCGACGGAAGAAGTCGGAAATATCTACCGAACGCCCAGTTTTGGGGGTCAAGCAAGGTTTTGGGGTCCCCGGTGACCCGCGGGCGGAAGAAGGGGCGTAGGATCAAGTACGCGTTGGATATCAGCACATCAGGAAAAACTTTGAGGGTTCCCTGGGTTGGTGCGGTTTCGCTGGAAGCTCTTTAGCAAAGTTTGAAATAAATTGACGAGAAACACGGAGAACCTTAAGGCAAGCCACCCTTGGAAGGTCCTGAATACAGTGGATTGATTCGGGCGTCCATACAGAGACGAACGCGCGTTAAGGCGACCTTCTAAGTCGTAGGGATCGTGCGCACGCCAGTTCCCAGACAGTATATCAGCAAAACAGGTTCTGAACTGCTCGTCTTGCCATCGTTCAATTGCACCTCCTGGGTTCCCCAAGGCGTAAGCGGAATGGTAATGGGTCGCGTTACCAATGCAAACACACCGTCAACGTGGGGAGGGTGTACGTCCCAGCGAATGCCTGGGCGGCGAATACGGAAGCGGTCGGCATAGGATAGTGGTGTGGAAAGGTCGACTCCTTCCGGGGCCCGCCCAGATTTAATGTGATACAGGTTATTCGCCCAGACTTGTGCCGCCAGCATGTTGGGGTGCGACCTCGCAAGAACCTGGGACTTGGTCCAACTTTATCAATCTATTAGCAAGCACACTGAATGGATGACGATACAAGAATCACAAGAGCTGGAAGAATTGCTTGTTGTTCGCAGGAACACCTTTGGGGCATTGTCAACAGAGGGCGAGAATAAGGAAGCACAAGGGGGCACTGGCCTTCAACATCCGGATTCGACTTGATGAACTCCTCCAGCGCGTCCTTCCACCCTCTCGCCTCTGCATCATCTACAACGTCTCTAATCACCACGCACCCCTTCCGTTTGATACGCTCTATTTCGGGCAGTGTCAGCGAAGCCAGTTGACTAAAGTCGACTTGGGCAATGCTCTGTTATCAACACAATCATGATACATCAACATGCGTCTGACGCGGCAGGCCGGTTTTTAAAAGCACGCACCTCTGATCCCTCTTCTACGATGTTCTTGGTAATCTCTTCTAACGCAGCCAGAATCTCATTCCACGCTTTGGTAGCCTGCTGCTCGAAATCGGGATACGAACTCGCGATCTCCTGCTTCAAATCCACGAACTGCGGGGGCATACCGCCATTCAAACCGGTCTCCATGATGCTGGAATCCTATGGGAAGCTGTTCTGTCGTCAGTCAAGGAGAACTCTCATCCCTTATATACCTGGGGTGCGGGAACCATTGGACCGAGGCCTCGGCTTGCCTCCTGGCGAGATAAGGCGCGCTATTTTTGCATCGCAACTCTGAAGCCTTTGGATAGCCGTCTGCAGCAGCTGACGAAGTGTCGTCAAAGGATGAGAAGAAGCATGAGAGACGCTGAGAGTATGGGGTAAGTTGATCCGAGGTTCTTCCGACTGTAGGGGTTCGAAGGAATGTGTGTGAGTATTAAAAACGTATCCAAGATCCATGTAAGTAGTAACTAGAGCTCTAAGATAGCGGAGATGAGGCGAGATGAGAAGCAAGAAAAGACCGTGCGTCGTGAAGCCCCGGGGGGCGGGAAGACGAAGACGAGGGATGGGGTGTTATGAGGCTTCTTCCTCCTCTTCCTCGAAGTCACCGACGTCTTCGTCTTCGTCGACACTGGCTTCTTGATACTGCAAATGTAAACGATGTGAGATGTTGCACGGACAACGGAGTAGAATGTGCTACTTGCCTGCTGGTATTCGGCACTGGTCATCAGGGAGCAGAATTAGTAAAGTGGTTCAATGTGACGGGAAGTGAAGGGGCACACATAAGATCCTGGACGTTACTCTCGGCTTCCGTGAACTCCATCGTATCCATGCCCTCACCCGTATACCTAGATAGACGATGATAAGCACCAAATTACTTAACCCGTCGTAGAGGTAAGGGGGAGGTACCAATGGAGGAAAGCACCGCGTTTGTACATCGCAGAAAAGGCTGTGAGCGTGCGCTTGAAGAGTTCTTGGATGGAAGTCGAGTTGATCAGCGCAGTAGCGGCCTAAACATAGCCGCGTAAACGATAAATCCGACTCTCAAAGTAGAATGTGACTGCTTCAAGCTTACTTGCGTTTGGCCTACAGGGGGGACGGAGCACAGAGAGACTGAAACATTATCCGGAATCCATCTGCAATGGTTACTCATGACCATGGTGCGATATAAGAGGGGGGTAACAATAACTTACTCGACGAATTGCGCAGAGTTCTTGGTCTGTAGATCTCGTATAGCAACCTATGAAAAATGAAAAGGTTCGGACGAAGCAAGTGGCTGGAACTATTGAGGCACGTACGTCCACCTGCAAATATGGTTAGTACGAAACTTTTACAAAGGTAATGAAGGGCGTACATCTCGGGAGCCGTTCTTGCCGCGGAAGATCGTAGCAGCCGTTAGATAGCGACTAATCAAAGATGAGTTCGCATCGCATCGTATTCCCTCTATCCATTCGATATCGACTTACCCATAGCGGGGATCACAGGCAACCAGCAAATTGCGTCGGTCAAAAAGTCTACACACAGAGCACGCGTCAGTTGTCACTCTCACTGCAGCCGAAGTGCTGGGTGATAGATGTGTACGCACTGCTGCACCAGCTCAGGAACGGATGACTTCTGGAACTGCTTGGCCTTCGGGTCGTACAGGGGCGCGTAGCTCGGCATGAGGAAATGCAGCTAAAAAAGCCAAAAAGAAGTCTGTTGAAGATGATGAAAGCCCAGAGAGAGTTATTGACAGTAAACTGACGCGCGGAAAGGGGATCAGGTTCATGCCCAGTTTGCGGAGATCGCTGGGTACGGCGGATGAGGAGGTGAGTGGCGGAACTACGGAGATGGAGATGAAAGCGGACACACCCGTTCAGCTGCCCGGGGAAGCGCAGACTCGTGCTGACCCCGCACATCACCCGCGCGATGATCTGTGGGAGGTGTCAGACGCAGAGCTCCTATCACAATACGACAGACTAACACCGTTGAGATCCGGGAACGTTGGAGCCTTGACTTTGAGCGTGCGCATGGAGATGTCGTATCTGAGAGCAGGTGAGTGATCGGCGCGGGCGAGGAAGGCGCTGCACATACAGTGCTTCGTTGTCGATGCAGAACGTGAGATCGCCGCTGTCGACCAGTTGGTGGATCGAGAGTAGCGCGTTGTAGGGCTGCAGATGTTAGATGGACGCGAATGAACAAGCAGACATGTAAACGCACTTCGACGACTGTCTCTGAAACCTAGGAGAGGGGGTAAGTATATTTGACTCCAAAGGTGATCACCATACCTTTGGCGACGGTAATATCGAGAACGTAGCAAGCATTCTATCGGGGTACTCCTAATACCAGAGATCAGTGCATCGACGCGGCAGCGGTATGTGGTGACAAACTTCACGCAGTTTCGAGAGCAGCAGCGACCCGAGCCCCGCACCGGTTCCTCCTCCTAATGAGTGCAACAGTTGAAATCCTTGGAGAGACTCGCAATTCTCCGCTTGTTGCCTGACAATTTCCTGCGTACACCGTCGTTAATTAACTTGTCACTTGTCGGGGCAATGATCATACCAAAATAGAATCCACAAGCTCAGCACCTGTGTAATACGTCAGCGGGTTAACGGGACTGCATGGTATTTGACCAACCTTCGGTGTAAACTAATTGCACGCGCGAATGAGACACACGTAGTTTCAGAGACATGAATGCAACTCACATCCCTTCGCCCAATTATTCCCCGCGCCAACTTCACCTGTCAAGAACGTGTTCGGGCGGAACAAGTGCCCCAAAGGTCCCCCTAGAATCTACAGAGCAACCGTGAGTCCCCTCGACATTGCCGACACGGTATGACCGGCATACCCTATTACATACGCCTGCCTCGAGGTCGACTTGCACACTGCGCGGAACGTATTTCGAGTGGCCATCGGGATTGACCTCGGTGAAGTAGACCCCAGCCTGTAAATCTACCGTTGCAGCGAATCGATTGAACGCAGCCATGGCACCAGCTCACCCTCTCGATCTGCTGGGGATCAGATCCTACATACAGCTGAGACAAGTCAATTAACCTCAAGCGCGCGTCGGGGTGAGCTTGTCACTTACCCCAGACTTATCAAGACCGTGCTCGGCCAGGAGCATCTCCCAGAAACTTTCCCCCACTTGATTCCCGGCCTAACGACGAGTTGATCAATTGATACGAGGATGCTTAAATCTGTCGATTTACCTGGCCAGCCTGCGAAAAGATATGTCAGAAGCATGGAGTAAATGGTAAGTGCAGCATACCTGGATATTGATGATCTCGCGCGACAGCATGATAGTACGGAGCAAGTTCGTGAAAAACAAAAAGTAGTAGAACCAGTCGGCTAAAGTCTAAAGATTACCGTGGGAAAAGCTCCTGAGCATGTTTTTCCTAATTCAGAATATCCGAGTCGTTCCCCCTGGAAATCAACAAGAAAATGGAATTGACTTTCAGTCCTTGAACAATGAACATTCCATAAGACTCCAGAGCTCCAACCTTGACCTGGGCATCCGTTTCACTCCGTAATCAGAGTTGGTCACTGAGCCATATTATGTCAAAACATACGCGTGATGCGGTAGAGCACGGTTGTATATTCTCGTAGTAAGAATGACCTAGTAGCTGCGAGATGGGTAATCAAGGTAGGATTTCCTTGAACTTGAAAGTAATCGATGCTCATGATCTTATAAAGCGGCGCATCGAGAGTCTACATCACGGCGACACGTAAGTTATATGTTTGCATCCGCTGCGGAGCCGATAGGATAAAAACAGCGATCTCGTCTGAATGGTACACATCCTTCTTTTCCGACAATCCTACCAATAATGGCTATTCTCGTAACAGGCGGAGGGGGCAAGACGTCCAAGGCTGTATCGTCCCAACTCAAAGACGCTGGTATCCCCTTCGTTGTTGGATCGACCCGCGGAGTGCAGGCATCCTCACAGGGCGTTGACGCCGTCAAGTTCGATTGGACTGACGAATCAACCTACCCCATCCCATTCGAGCACGAGTTCTCCAACGGCGAGAAAATTACCGCCGTCTACATCGTCCCTGGTCCTGCGGCAGATCCAAGCCCTGCTATCAACTCCTTCGTGGACTATGCCGTGAAGGAGCATGGCGTGAAGCGGTTTGTATTGTGCGGAGGAGAGACATTGAAGAAAGGAGGCCCCTACGTTGGTACTGTGTGGTCGCACTTTGAGGAGGTCGGCGCAGAGTATTTGGTACTTCGACCTACTTGGTTCCTTGGTAAGCGTCATCGTTCACTGCGTCTATCGTGTCAAGGAAATTTATTCGTATCCCGCAGAGAATTATTTGGACTGGTTCTATCTTACCCTCAAGAATGAGAACAAAATCTACACATGCGCCGGGGACGCGACTATGGCTTTCATTAGCACGGAAGATATTGCGGCTTTGGCTATCAAAGGACTTACCTCCGAGGAACCATTTAACTGCGATTTCGCTGTCCACGGCCCAGAATTGGTGACCCACGATCAGGTATGTCCGATTCGTGTCCAATCAAACTGCCCCTGACAATGGTATTTAGCTAGCAGAGAAATTCAGCAAACTTCTCGGGAGGAAGATCGAGCACGTAAGGGTTACTCAGGAGAAGAGAGCGTCGATGTTGGCGGAAGCTGGGTTCCCCGCTGCGTTCGCGCAGTTTATTGCGTATTTGGAGGCCAACGTATGGAATAAAGAAGTGGATGAAGCCACCGCGAGGGTTACTGGGAAGAAGTTGATGACTTGTGATGAGTTCATCGCAAAGCATAAGACCGTTTGGTTGTAGATCGACGGAGAGTATATTCGCATTGACATATTCAGACCTTGTTCAGTGGAAACCGATCGCACATTGCACACCGACGAAACCCGAAGACGCATGTACAAACTGTGATATACAATAACCAAAAATATATAGACCAAAATATTGAATAGCATTGCATCACTTCCCTGTTTCGCATACACATCTCAGTAGTCGATATCATATCCACCATTCCACCTTTGATGGACCTCTAGATCAGGTTTGTCTGCAAATTGATCCACCACGCTGGTTAGCATGTCGCCAGCCACAGCCCGAAACGTCGTTATTGATCCGATCGTCCGGAAGGCGACTCTGCTCGGTGCATGATCAATTTGTGTATTACTATCGTCCACAAGGAACTGCTTTTCTTCCCAAGAACGAATGTGAAGCAAGAAGCGCGCGACTAGGAGGCAGGAGAGTCTGCGTAGATTCAAGGACAATTAGCCAGACGAGCTGGTATGAAATGGGAGTACGAACGGAAGTGTGAATGCGTTCAGCATTCGTTGGATGAAGCCCGCCTTAAGATGGGTATATAAATTGTTGAATGATGGTGAGGAACAACATCTCACGGGTGCTTCCTAAGGACACCACAGTGAGTAATGGGCATGATTGAATCACAAAGCGAACGGGGACGTACCACATTTAGTACAACTGTTGCGGTAGTGAAGATTGAGATGATACTATAGCTATCCATCAGAAAACGTCGGGTTTCCAGGATAACAACCGCCCGCACCTGAAATACAACACATCTGAATCCCACAGTATCCCGTTATGGTCAGAGAAGTAGCGGTAAATGGAGGATGAATGGCTACCTTGCTCGAGGACGACGGCGATGAGCCTTCGACGACTTTCCCTTTTCCCCAAGGGCCCATATTCTTTCGTCCGGATCATGTGGGCAATGGTTAGGATCGCGGCAGAGGATTCGAAGACAACGACTAAGATATGAAGTAAAAGATGCGCTAAGAGATCCTGTTGAGATCCTATAACGTCTGCGTGGGGAGCAACGGCCTACTGCTAAGGGATAATTGGTTGATTAGACAAACGTCAAGTATTCAGAGGTTACTACTTACATGGCAACACCCGTATCCCCATCACAGGTGTTCGTTGGAATATGGGCCTTTGAAAAAAGTGGATCATCATCAGCTGCCAACGGAAGCGAAGTGAGGTGCGCACGATATCAAGACCGACACAAACAGCCCCAAGCGTGCATAGGTATATGAAGGCGTAACGACGCAGGGCACAGCGATTCAGTGTGTATAGTGCGGCGGTTCTTCCAGTGAGCGTAACTACAATAACCCCCTTGTTAGTTGAACCTTCATGTACTTCGCGACGTAGAGGGTGCATACCGATCACCGCCGCTCTACCCAGCACACTCAGCGCGCTGATGATTTTGTACCAAGTGTCGCAGCTAATTTTGACAAGGTTCAAAGTTACCGTTCACGGCGAGAAGTTGATGAATCCAAAAATGCTGACTATGAAGGTATTTGTCAGATCGATACATCATATCAGACTGTGAGTGACACGGAAGACCAATGATGTGGGGGTGGGGAAGGAAATGTAAGGACGTTGTGCGTACCCCTTGTTCGAGTTTGCCTGCGCTAGCAAGGAGGAAGAGAACGTTACCCAGAAGGGCGTACCGACAGGAGATATAGAGGAAGGTAGATAAACAGAGTTTCCGCCCCCAAACGTGTTTGATTTCCAGTGGTAGCGTCAACGCGTAATCGTAGTAAATTAGGGCTAGAAGCGAGAGTTTAGTGTCAAACATTCCTCTCAGATTTATCAGGCGTAGATGTCCTATGGATATATCATATACTGTCCTTACAGTGCAAATTTGATGTATCATTGACCGTAGTTACAGTGGGGACTGTCTGATGTATCACGTTATGTATCACGCAGTTGGCGTTACATAATGGAGCCTCCCCCCCATGAAAAGCTCCCCTCGCTGTTAGCGTCGGGGCTGCGTCGCGTCGGGGCTGTTAGGGATAATTTGCGCCCCGCCGTCCATAAAAGGACCATCCTTAAAAGGGACAAACATCTGTGATGAGATCTGCCTTCCGCTTAATCGATACAGGTGCCCGATCTCCCAGAACCATGGAATGTACTGTTAAATGAAATGTTCTTTTGGAGAAACATACTTATGTCAGACACTTACAAGAATATGTGCTCCCTTGCTGCTCGCTCGATTGACAGATTTTCAAGTTTATCTCCAAATAATCTAGATTCTAATAGACGGAGGCTTGACATGGGAGACCGAATAGAAAATGCAAATAATAAATGTTTTTCTTTACCAAAATAATATGTCAGGCAAAATATGTTATAGAAATATTCCCTGTACTTATCGTTGCATCACCGAGCGATACACAATGCTTGAATCACACTCATTAAGCCAAGGGGACGGAACGGCCCTCCGAGTTTCTTGACTCTTCAATAAGCGCTCGGGACTTGGTAATTTTTGAGCTCCTAGCTAAGCGCTCGGGACTTAGAGCTTTCAGGCCCAGGGTCAATACTGTCGTGATCACAGTATGTACTAATAACCTCGGTGTATATTTGTATATTCATTCATATTGACGAGTACATACGTAGTATATATAGTAATAATATATAGTAGCTACTCGTCCAACCAAACTAAGTATGAGATGCTCAGACAGCCTTGGTACGCTTGCTACTGGTACCTTTACCTTTCTTGGGGCGCCTGTTCTCTTTGCCTTTGGCAGTAGTCATGGTCTCCCACTCCTTCCGCTCGGATGGCTTTCGAACACGCTTCCCGGTCACGATGAAGGCAGGGTCTTCCGTTACATCCCGACCTCTCTTGCGAGGACGAAGCGGAAGCACCGTGGGATCGTCGATATTGGATAATGGACCAAGGTCCGAGGTGGTAGTGCCTTCGGCTACACTCGCCGCACTAGGAGCCGGACCTGCAGCTGGAGGCTCTGTATTAGAGCTGGTCGTCTCCGTCTGAGCATTGCTCTCTTTTGAGACGACGGGCAAACCCGCGGCTGGAGGCTCTGTAGTAGACCTGGTCGGCTGAGCATTGCTTTCTTCTGAGACGACAGGCGAACTGGCAATTGGTGAATCAGCAGCAGCGGGGACTCCAGGCGCAGGCAAAACGAGGGTGGCCGGAACGAGGGTGGTGGGCACTGCCGAAGGATTGGCGGCAGTAGGAGTGGACACGTTGGTTGCAGTGGCCGAGTTGCTGAAGATGTCGTTGGGGAGATCCGCGGCTAGCTCGTCGAGGAATGAACTGAAAAGGCCATCCTCGGCCAATGGGGCCCACGGAGCCTTGGGGATTGTGGTGTTGCCCGTAGCAATGTTGGGACCAAAGTTGGACCAGTCGAACTCGTCCACGAAGCCATCCACAGTGTTGGAGACAGCAGGAAGGCCAGGGGCGGCAGGAGTACCGGGGGCGACGAACGCTGCTGGGGTAGCGGGAGCGGCCAACACTGCTGGATTAGCGGTGGGGTTCACAACGACTGCATTGAGGGAAGGCCGCGTGGTGGCAGAAGCATCATGGCAGGGGATGTCAGCTGGTGGTGAGGCGACTGAATCGATGGGGATGAGAGACCGCGCGTCACATTCTGCTTGGGCTACAGCAGGATATTAATGGATAGCTTATTCATCGGATCTCGTACTTACTGTAAAGCGTGTTCAAGAAGTTGGCATACGGTGTAAGTACTGTATCCTTGAATCCTGGGGTTGCTTTCCCAAAGTGCTGACCCTCCTCGTTCTCGCCGAAGTGTACGCTAGAAAGAAGAGTTGATAAGAATATTGGACGGAAACACAGGATGGACTCACCCGATGCTATTCACTCGTCCCCCATTCACAGGATCCGGGCCGCCTGCAAGCAGAGTGAATGACCAGCCAGTTCTTCGGGCGAGTTCCTGGCCGAACGCTTGGAAGTATCGAGGGATCTCATCAATTGCACTGAAAAGGTAAGGTAAGTGTTGTTCGTAAGTTCGTAGACAGAAATAAGCTCACGCAGCGTATCGTGCAGCTGTCGTCAGCTCCAGAGGCGTGTCCTCATTATCGTCCTCATCAAACTCTTTGAGTGCTTGATACAGGTCCTCGATTTCCTTCTTGATTTCCGGCTTTTCTAGCTCAAAAAGCTTCGGGACCTTGTCGTGCAGCAAGGCCAGGAAGTCTGCGCTGCTGAGCTTCGTATCTGCGGGAACACCCTTGTAGATTTCGGAGCGGATACGAGTCTTGTAGTATTTTTTAATATAGAGTTGGTGAAGCTGAGGGCGACGAGCAATCTTGATAGACTCCTCTGGTGGTGGTGGTGGTAGCTGTTTCGGCGCAACTCGGGTTTTCGCGGCGCCTTTGTTGTGAAACCACCTCTTCAGGTACTACGGTCCGTATGTTCAGGGCCGTCGGCAATCAAAAACAGTGACAACTTACTTCTTGGCGCTTTGTTATTTTTGCACCCAAATCCTGCTTCCTCTCGCCTTCGTCCACGATGTTATTATCTTCTTCTTCCTCCCATTGCTCGAACCACCCTCGAAAAAGAACCAGCCAGAACTTATCCACACGGCTGCGTTTCTGAGCTTCCAGAAACTGGTCCAGTAGCCCCGTGAGGTAAGTCAGTTGTTCCTTCGTACACTTGCTGGGTGGTGCCATCGGGGAGTATGAGGTAGAGTATGCGGCGAAAGCTTGAACCTTGCAGTCAGATGATGTATCTGATGTATCCCCCGTTTTTTTTCAGATTAAACTTTGCCGCAAGCCCGGCAATTCACGCAACCAGCTATACACTTCATTTCCCATGGGGTTTATATACAACCATATTGGACGACTCGACCCCCAGCATCCTAGTGCCCTCTCGGTTCTCTCAGTTCAACCAACCATGCAAACCCCCGCAGTCGACCTCACCGTCCTAAGCGAGCTGATTCAGCAACTCGCATTGGCTCAGGCCGCCAACCAGGCTGCCGGAGCCAATGGAGGTGCTTCGGCGGCTCCTACTGTGTCTGCTGTGCTAGCTCCCAGCACTGCTCCAGCCCCAGTGGCTGCCAACCCTGCCCCTGCCCAAGCAGCGGCCGATGTCGATGCCGCCCCCGTTGCTAGCGGTAAGTTTGACCTTGCTAATGACGTCCTATCACTTATCTCATAATCAAATAGCTCCTGCTGGGTACTTCAGATGCCCCAACTGCGACGTTCTTCACCCGCTTGCCGTTGTTGGCCCAGCCACATCAGCCATTGGTGTTCCGACTGTCCCTGCGACACCCATCGCTGGTCCGTCCACTCCTGCCACGCCCGTTGCTGGCGCATCCAATGCCAACGACGGTGGCGCCTGGTATGCAGTCACCAGAGGACGCCAAGTCGGAGTTTTCCGCGGATGGTAAGATACCAGTGCCCATATTCAATACTCCACTCACACTCTATCAGGGACACGATTGTTGCGTCTCTCGTTGAAGGAGTCCCCCGCTGGCGCTGCAAGCGCTTTGCTACCGAGCAACAGGCCCAGGCGCACTTCAACCGTGCCCTTATGATGAACGACGTCCACATTCACGCCGACGAGTAGATAGGTTCGTTCGAGCCCCCTCGCCCTGTAGCCGTAGTGTTGTAGTCCCGTAGCGTAGTCCATGTACGGCCTCTCTTCCCGTGAATCTCATTGTTGCCTTGATGCGCCCATACCACATTAGCAAAACACGAGAAACCAGTGAGATATGAAGTAACTACAAGACTGTTACATGAGCGTCTGATACAGAAGTTCGCCCTTGCTGTGCATTTCAAATAGCTCGGAGTCCCCATCCATTGTAGCACATAGAACATCCTCAAGGCATGCTAACGCCTGCTGGACTGCCTTCCCTAAAGTCTCGGCAGTGCGGAAGTTCTCATCGACGCCGGAGAGCTGTAGTAATCCAGCTTCGCAACGGAGCATCGTCGATCGCAGCGCCTCTACTTCTAGAATTGGGTCGGTGAAGGTGGTATTCCGACGGGAGATAGTGTACTTTCGATAGAGTTCCGCCATGTACTGGGGAACAACGCCACCGTGAATCAATGTGTTGAATTTCTTCGACACATCATGAACCAACGACATCCACCCAGCAACGTCTACAGGATTGCTTGGGTGTTTTCGGTCTCGTACTGCAGCTAAAACTCGTCGGTTCCTATCCAAATTGTTAGTAGAAAGTAGAGTAGCATAGATGCTACGTACTTGGTTGTTTCGGCTCGATATCGAACGGCGCGCCGGGTGCTGATTGCTTTGATCATCCTATATACCTATCAATCCATGATTATTTGAACGATATAAGGGTACTTACTTGTGATAGCTACGCTTGCTCTTTGCTCGATTAGCAAGCACCTTCTCCTCCGAAGTATGGTATAACTTTCGGCGCCCAGATCCTATGGGGCGGGTTCGAGGGGAGCAAACTTTGGAGACATCTTTGTTCCTGTGCGTTGTTTAAACATTATTCTTTACTGAAGCGGACGACTTACTTGTGATAACTGCGCTTGCTTTTAGCTCTGTTAGCCAGTGTCTTCTCCTCAGCAGTTTTGTAGATTTTTGGGCGGCCAGGCGGCATTGTGAAAGTCGATGGTTGAAAGCACGCTAAAGTGCAGATGGCAATCGTGCAACAACGCCGTCTGACCTTTTGAATTATTCATACCTTTATTCAATATTGAGCAATCGACACGGGTGATATGCACTAAAATAATATATACTGTTAGCAATAGCCTACCACTCGTGTTACAGGTAGAAACACACTCAATATATGCTGTACATCGACTGCACCAGAATTATTTTGCTTCCACCTCCTAAGTTGATGGTCGCATGTGACCATTGTTCATATGCTATTTATGGCCATACTCCTTTGGTTCGATCGTTTTCCCCCCCAAACACTACCCTTGACCTCGACCCGGTGAGTAAACATTATTCCATAACTCCGTCACGGCTATTCATGTTTCTCAAGTGCCCGAATGGCTAATCTCTATGACATCCACGTTGGCACTATCTATCGTCCTAATCCCGATCCCTTGGAGGCCCCGATCCACATTTTTGCTTCGGGGGTCCTGCCCTATTTCAACAAGGCATTTGATGAGCACGAGTCCCAGGAGTTCTTCACGGCGGCGTTTCCCTTGTTTGATGACCGCTTCCCTACAGCCAGTCCTCAGTGGAAGAAGGTAAGCTTCTACAATTTTCAACTATTTGTCCGATACTGAGCTCTCCCGGCAGTCATGGTCAATGTGCCTAATCCTCCTCGATGCCTACGTCCACGATGGAATCTTCTCAGTGCCTTCTTTCACCGGAAATTGGAGGGACCATATTACAATTGATGCCGACCGTGCACGTCGTGTAAGTGCATCTTTTCCATTCTCATGCTTAACAGCGGAATTGAGTCATGATCTAGCGCCACGAATGGAAGGAATTGAGCAACGGTGCTGCCCCCACCATGCACCAGTACGTTGTTGCCTTTGCAGACGTTGAATCCACAGGCGAAGACCTCCCCGAAGCTCAGGATTAGTCGATTTTATTTTTGTTGCCTTAGCACTATTTTTTGTGACCGTGAGAAGTCCAAGCCGTAGTCGATCTCATCTTTGTTACCTTAGCGCTGCCTTTGTGACTGTGAGAAATATCATAATAATTGATTTCTTCTGTTCAGTCACCGCGGTGCAGGTACTCAAGCTCAAGTTCAAGAATGTAGCCTATGGCACGGCTACAGAAGCAGAAGGTTGCTCTCAGTGAGCTCCCAGTTTCCGCAGGTGTATATAAGTCGCTTCTGCAAGGTAAGTGTCTCAATCAACAATGCGCCGACCAAAGAGAGCTCTGATTGATGTCGACTCTTTGCTAGATTCTGTACATAGCACACGCCCGAGCCCCTCCGCCCCCACCCATCGACATACTGAGTTCGTCATTACTGCGTCCAGGCTATCGGCTGCTCGGTCATACCATACCCCTCAACTTGAGGCCTCCAACCCCTCACTCAGTTGTGCAAATGATGTCGACATCGATACATCGGGCCTCTATATGATCGAGCCCGAGGAACCTGAACCTGAGGAGGACGGGACCACAATACGGTTAATCAGCCGGAGGCGGACCATTGGAGTATGTGCCGAATAACCCTATATGTTCTATTGAGGCTGACTGCCGACATAGGACAACCCGCTGCTTGTATGGTCAACGGAAATCGACTCGTTCGTCGAGGAATTTCTTCGATTAGAAGGACGCGGTGACGTTGACATGACATGCCCTGGATGCGGGATAGCGGAGGGAACATTCCGGTGCCCCCAATGCTTCGACACCCGATTACTTTGTCAAGAATGCCTAGTCGAGCGCCATGTAGTCAATCCTTTCCATATTGTTGAAGTAAGTGCTAATAGTACATACATGGCCACGATGCTGACAGTGAACAGCGGTGGAACGGGCTTTTCTTCGAGCGCCAAACTCTCCGAACACTTGGGCTTCGTGTACAGCTCAACCATCTCCACAGGGATCCCTGCCCTCGAGCGGATACAGCCTTCAACGAAGCTTTTGTGGTCATCACGTCACACGGAATATTCACCATCAACCTTGATTTCTGCAATTGTACCCAAGGCGTGTCGAAAAGCGCCCAGCTTCTACGTGCACGGTTGTTTCCTGCGACAACAGTCGAACCGCGAACCGCTGCTACGTTTGAGGTCTTGCGACTGTTCCAGCTTCTAACCTTTGGCTCGAAGGTGTCTGGGTATGAATTTTACCAATCCCTGGTGCGTTTGAGTAGTAACCTAGGGGAAAATGTGCCGGTAAATTGATTGGTTTATTTACACGATATTTGCGAGCTGATCCTGAACTACAGGAGCGTTACACAGCCTTCATGCGAATCGTTCGGGAGTGGCGACATATTCGTCTCCTGAAGCGCTCGGCACGTGGACACGATCCAACAGGGGTTGCAGGGACAAAAGAAGGTGAATGCGCCGTCCTCTGCCCTGCATGTCCGCACCCAGGCAAAAACCTACCGTCAAATTGGCAAGCGGACAATGGGAAACAGTGAGTGGACTCTGGAGTGTGAATTAATGGAAGCGCCAGGGCTAACTTGAAATTTAGGTGGATTTATTCTTTATTCGTGGCAATCGACGCAAACTTCCGCCTCAAACGTTTGGCGGCGTCGAACAACACCCGAGACCCAGGGTTAAATCGCGGCTTCGCTTACTTCGTTGACGAAAAGAAGTACAAGGCCTTTTTGGATGCGTCTGGCAACCTCCCCCCCGAGGAGCCAAGCACGTGTAACAACTATGACGCCGTTAAGCTTGCCAGTGTTCGAGGTGGGAAAGGTATGACCGCCAGTGGGGTGGGAACTATAGAATGTAGTCGACATGATATGAAGCGCCCCCTCTCGGTTGGGGACTTGCAACTAGGAGAACGGTAAGACATTCGTTATACTGCATTCATTCAGTTGCTAATAGTAATCCTAGTTACTGCAACATGGATTACCTGTATTTTTCTAGCCTTCGAAATCATTCCCCTAACATAGTCGTTACCTCATACGATATTGCGTGCCAGTGGGCACGGAACCTTCAGGCTCGCGCGGCGTCCTATCCCGAAGAGCTTGTCGGTCCTCGGTTTAGTCAGCTGTCAATCAAATATCTGGTTCCAAAGTTCCATCTTTACGCACATCGTAACGAATGTCAAATTAACTATTCTTTCAATCTCACACCGAACGTTGGACGCACCGACGGCGAATCACCAGAGCGTGGCTGGGCAGCAATGAACCCAGTGGCCAGTAGTACGAAAGAAATGGGGCCTGGCTCCCGTCGCGACACCTTGGACGACCATTTTGGCGACTACAATTGGCGCAAGGTCATCAACCTCCGTACGTATTGATCTATGCTTACTCATGGCACCTATCATTGAAGCTTCTTCTATTTAGATGTATCGCTTCTTCGTAAGGCGCAAGAAGCATTGAAGATGCGATCGGAACATGTCAAGGCTTTCAAGGACTTCAGCGAAGGCCTGCCTAAGGAGAGCGTAACCGGGTTTTCGAAGCTAGTCTGGGCCTGGGAGACGAATCCTGACATGACGAATCCGTATGAGCCCACAATCCAGGCAGTCTCTCAAGCTAAGATTCGCTTAGAGCTTGCAGAAGAAGACGCGGCAGCCGTGGAAAGGGAGGCAACTGGCGGAATTCACAACAGTGTTAGTCCCAGTGTCTTCATTGCGCAAGGCCTTGACCTCCAAGATCAGCAAGTTCGACTTCAAACAGATGCAAATGCGCTTTCGAACAATGCTACTGATCACCAGCGAACTCAAATCATTGAACGGCGGAATCGACTTCACCGACGAATCTTCGCGTGGCGTGGCGTGCAAGACTTATACATGCCGGGTGTCACGTCTTTACGACACAACGAGGCCGAGGCAGACATTCAAATCAACGCCGAATGCCTCAAATTACATCTTCCTTCAGAGGTCACCAATCGGTTACCCATCGTTCCGTTAGCGGACTACGAGTGGAGACTCCGTTATGGCCAGGCATTTGATTCACTCGGGGATCTACGTCGTAACCTTCTCGTTCTCAGCTCCATGTATCAGTCCAAGGATAGATACTCACGAGGTCAGCACCACAACACTCGTAGCGTAATGCTCGTCAAGAATGTGCAGGCTCGCGCGAATGCGGCAGCAACTAAATACCGCAAATGTAGAATTGCCCTTCAAGCACTGGGCACGGTTCTGGGGAAATCAGGCTGGGATCAGGTGTTGCGACCGTTGATGGATGCTGATGTCCGTGGCTTAAGGGATGGAGAAGATGCAAGTCAATCTGAAGGGCGTCGAACGCTGTCATGGATATGGGCAACCGAGCGAACCAACGAAGCGGAAATGACCGAAGGCATGAACGAAGGTAAAAAACTATTTTAGCTATTGCTTTCCGCGCTAATATTGAGCAGCTCTCAGAATTGAATGGTGCAAAACCCGAGCAAGAGCCCAACGATGGCAAGAAGAATGCATCCTCTTGTCAGAGGAAATGCGCCGTGTCATTCAGTTCCACCAATGGCAGGCGAAGGAATGGGAGGAGCGCGCACTGGCAGCCACCAATGAGGGTCCCCGCGCCTACGCCTGGCGTCAGGAACACACACGACAAACATTGATAACAATGTGCAAGACAGCGTGGGGGGATGTTCCCGCGTTAATAGCAACGGGAGATGGTGCTGTTTTGGCCGGAGAGCCCCTAGTAGAGTGTTGTAGCCGTCCATAGATAGAAATCACTGCTATGTTCTTGGGTGTATGATCACATCCACGCGACCAAGAAGAAGCTGTCGTGGTATACATGAGATTGAGCCCCGATGGTAGCCCAACAGGGAACGGGAGGAGATTGAGCCCCGATGACAACCAAATACGGGACGGGGGGCGCGAAGGATATTTTCCGCCGCATCCCCATCATCATTCGTAGCGACGAGCAAAGCTCTCCCTCAACTGTGGGAATAAGAAGGCAAGGGGGCTGCTTCTGCTGGCTTTATATAACCGATGATATATAACGCACACGCTATAGGAAGCCTACTGTAGGTATAGCCAATGATACATCACCAATGCCCTGTAGGTATAGTATATTATATATAAGCAGGACAGCTACAGGTGGATTTATTGAGTAGTGATCACCGATGCTGGCATACGAAATGCTGAATCCGAGGTCCCTGCGTAGTTACAAGTGAGTACCGTCACATGCAGGTAGGAGACAGGGCCTGATGCGTACATTGCAATTGTTGTGGCAAAACGTAGGTCCTCTTTGCTGAAGTCAACGACGGGGGGAGAGCATGAGGGCGAGGGGAGGCAGGTAGATAATAGAGGGGCAATTTTATATGATATTCGTTGCATTATACTGTTATCTATCACGATGATGCATGCATGGGCTGATCGATAGATCTTTCATACCTTGCATCAGGAGAACACGGGAACCAAACGTCTATAATGTTCGGTGCCTTGGGCTGAAGTGCGGTCTAGGCTCTGCAACTCTAAAATATCTCTCCTACGAAGAAGGAACCTGCAGTTTAGTGTTTCGGCAAAAAGGAGTCTTGACAGAAGCAATGAGGGCACGCAGCAAGATAGTGCCAGTCAAATACCACATCGCCTCGAAGAATTACCTGTAACTTGTCTTCAAAGTCAGCTACTCATGCTATTTATGACCGTGTAGTACTTGGAACTCTGATATTCGGTTGATCGCTATGGAAGATGCCCTGTGAAAGGCGGTAAACGAGCCGTAATGTCAGGAGGAATGCCACTGAACCTAGCTTTGACCCATTGACGGCTGTGCGCTGCTATGCGAATATCGATGCGTAGCTCATCGATCGGTGCAGAATGTATTGAATCATAAACTTGGGCCGCAAAGCTGTTGAAAGGAGCAAATCAACAATCTGATGGCGGGAAGTTAATAGCATAGATGGATCTAGTCTAGAAGGGTATGAAAGAACCCTGGTTTCACCACATCGGCCACCACGGGCCAATATCAACGCAGATGCGAGAGTCGCATTGAACTCAACAACATCTCTGCGATCCTACGAGAAAAGTTGGGGCTGATGATTGTTGGAGAGGGTAGCGAGTGGATCGGAAGGCGGGATAGGAAGCGGAGGTTTGCAGAACTATCAGGTCGTTGCTTTGTTGCGAACATGCACGGCGTGGAAGTTGCGGAATACGAAGCATCGGGTGCAATGAGGAAAGGAAGCAAAATGGAAGGTCGAACGATATCATGAGGCAGAGGTGTTGAAATAGATGACACGCAATGAACGGGAATGTTGGGAGATGGATATACGCTTCGTCGCCGAACAGGGGCCTCCTTAAGGAGGTCAGGGACCCATGAACTAAGGCGAGTTTGCTCTATGGAGTATCGGCGCACTACTTATCCTGAAGGACGCTCTCCCGCTTTATCTAGAGCATTTATCCTGACCCGCTCTCCGTCTCCAAGCCCGCCCCAGACCTTGGTAACATCCCAGACTTGTAAGTGGGCCAATGCTTTGCATGGCATGTACGGGCCCTGTATCTGATATGCTAGGTTAAAAAATCAGTCTTGTACTCATAAAGGAAATTAGACAGAAACATGAGGAAATTTCTGAAAAGGAAGAACAGGTAGGCAATAATTTTAAGGCAAAGACATTCAAGTAATGCACTATTGAGCCGGAAATACATTCCTATAAGTTTGAAAACATTCCCTGAGTGGGACAAGTACTTTATTATATCTTATAATGATGTATACAACCATTTCCAAAATTACAAACTCAGTGGGGAATGCAAAAGTTCTGCAATCTAACGGAGCCCCTACCCCCTACAGGAGGTGTCACATGTTTGATCA
>CM033824.1:2367872-2398720 GCA_019677325.2 Pleurotus cornucopiae
TTCTCTTTGGATTCTCCCTCTGCTAGGCTTGTGCTGTCGGCCATCTTGAGGTTGCCCTTACACAGATATCATGTACGCTGTATCCACCCTTGCTCAATTCATGGCAGCACCAAGGAAGACTCACCTTATCGCTGCTAAGCGAGTATTCCGTTACATCAAGGGGACACTCACCCTCGCTCTTACCCTTGGTGGAGACACTCTTGTCGGCTACTCAGATGCAGACTTTGCATCGCATATGGATCGACGCTCAATCTCAGGATTCTGCTTCTTTATTGGAAGTGGGGTAATATCTTGGAGTTCAAAGAAGCAACCCCTTGTTACCCTCTCTAGTGTGGAATCAGAATATGTCGCTCTCACGCACGCTGCGAAGGAACTCATCTGGCTACAACGTCTCATTCAGGAACTCTTCGTAAAACTCAATTTACCCACTATCCTCTATTGCGACAATCAAGGTGCAATCACAATTTCGAAGGATTCCACATTCCACATGTGTATGAAACACATCGATACACGATTCCATTTCATTAGGCAAACGGTCAACGACGACCAAGCCCAAATCATCTACTGCCCCACCGACAAGATGATTGCCGACATCTTTACCAAGTCACTCGGTTGAGTTAAACTTGAACGATTCCGCAGACTCTTGGGTTTAGAGAAAGCGATGTCAGCTTGAGGGGAAGTGTTGAGATATCAAGCAGACACTGTATAGGCGCTAACCTATGACCCTGAAACCGTAAACATCCAATGTGTATTTTCATCGTCGCATCTCAGTATTCTACCATATACTGAGATGTGAGTACTTATGTCTATCCTCATGCATTCACTTACTCATCATGTATTAGCTATTGATTAGGTATAGCTATAATACATAAGTATTCTACCGTATACTGAGATCTATTGATTAGATCTCGTCCCCTCTCAATTCACTAAGTCCAACAAATAGTTCAGCCCGATGTTCGTGATGTCCCCTACAATGGGTACAAGGCCTGTGGAGAAGTAATTAGAGATTAGATAGCTTGCTGCGATAATTGTAGCGCATTTCACCAATGAAGAATGTGTATCCGAATCGAAAGCCACAAAGGTTGAACCCTCTGTCGAGCCGACTCGCTCGGTTCTTCACTGACTTGAGGATCTTGGCATCCCGTACTGAGAGCCCTGGCGGTAGTTCTCTCTATTGTGCCACATCATGAGCCTCGAACTTCGTAGAAGATCCACAAGACACACCTTTCTGCGTTTCTGCTTGCCGTGCTCGTCGACGTAGAACTCGTATTTCGGGTCTGCAGGTGCATACTGTTCCAGATGCTTCTCGAACAGCTTCTTGCCTGCTTTGCCCAGAAGCGCGCTGGTCATCGTGGATGTCTTCGAGGCGGGATTTGTTGGTGGTGATGGAAGTTGGGAACAAGTTCTATTCCACACAGCCTGAGTCTGAGTGGGGCTTTCAAGGCCTCGATACGCGTGACGTCATGAATGAAGAATTAGCACGTGAGAGAGAATTAGGAGTCCTCCTATGTCCGTATCTCATCTATCGAGGGAGGTGAGGGATAGCCTTGTAAGTCACAGGAATGATATTTGTAGATTGAACCAAGCTTGACTCAACACGACATATAGATGAATATTCAATCTACCCTCCGATCTTCGAAGGAACTACTGAGAGGTGAGATGGCTAACACTCTCCCAGAATCTATACACACAGGAATTGAAGGAGAGTTAAGAAGATACCATAGAGGAAATAAGAGACACATACGCGCATCTTTGGAGGAGCTTGCTATCTGTCCCGATGGGACGAATGTCCGGCTGTTTACCCTCAGTTCTATTGAACAACATCTCTGTGTTTCCCAGAAGGAAACTCGGCCATGGCGGAGTAGTACTGCTCTTGCCGAGCTTGTGGTTCGGGTCCATAAACAGGGCAACGTTGAAGAACGATTGCGCGAAGGACGTCGCGAAAGCCGTGTTGTTGAAAGTGGGTGGCGGAGAGCTGTAGATGTACGACAAGCAGCAAGGCGTGGGCGTGTCAGTGTAAGTACTCTTTTCCGTGAGACAGGTACGCACCCAATACTGGTGGGGAAATAATAGGGTAAATCGTCCCCATGGAGGGCAGGAGGCACAGCATACTCTGCCTGTGCGTATGATATTTCAACGACGGTCATACCCAGGATGATTATTATCTCACTTTGAACGATCGGCCAGGGAATGCGTTCAATAAGTAGTACGAAGGGCAAGTGAACACAGCTACAGGCGTCAATGCGAATGCGAGTAAGCGAGAGTTGAGAATGAGACAACAAGACAGACGAACATTCTCCCATGATGGCGTTGGCTTGCTCAACAGGCGATCCCACGCCGTCGTACAGTCTCCCGGCGAGAGCGGCCTGTTCGGACCCAATCCGGGGGTACAACAGGTTGGCATATTGTGCAGCACCCATGTTTGATGATGTGATGGCGTTTGGATCGACAAAGATATCACCTTCGTGGGTGTTCGTTACTGCAAGCAGGACTCGCTATTAATCATAAATCATACGTGAGGGGTGATTAGAAGCACTTCGCCGATAATCTTAGGATAAGAGAGGTATGAAGACTCACGCCATTGACTTTCTTCTGGCGGAGTGCCTGCGTCGGCCGTTGGGTGACGAACTCGCCGTCAATCACAGGGGCAGTTGCGAACGTTCCGAAGAATGCACCCGTGTTGACCGCGAGATTGGCGGCCTGTAGAACGGAGAAATCGGCTGCTCTCAAGCACGAAAGCGCGTCCGTTGAATTGGCACAGCTGACAAGGGAGCAAAATGGGACGTGAGTGTTAACGTTAAATGCTAGTCTCCAGAGTGATAGAGGCGTTGATTGATTCTTACCCGCTTAGCGAGACGACTTGGCCGAAGACGCTCTAGATCGATGTTTTAGATTCCGCAGCAGGGAGTGAGATTATATGAACGAACCTCGGGATAAGGATCGTTGAACAAGTATTGTGGCGGGAGGAACGAGGAGCTAGTGATCGCCGCTCTGAACAGAGGTGGGTGGGTCTTTCCATCTCGAGCTATGACATGCTGTAATACTGAACCAGCGCCTAGACAATGTATAGCAAGATCACTAAGCTGCAAGCTGCACACAGGGTAGATGTATAGATTCCAAGCTGACCTGCTGACTCGCCCCATATGGTGACTTGATTAGGGTCACCGCCGAAATTGCTGATCTGCGTGACACAGATCTGTTAGTCAGTACTTGAGGGTATGGGAAATTAGGTTGAGGGCGTACGTGTTTCTGCACCCACTCCAGTGCAAATTCCTGGTCAAGTAAGCCGGCGTTGAGCACTCCTTTATCCTTGATTTTGGAACTGGACAGGAAGCCTGATGTGCCAAGTCAACAACTACGAGTATACGAACAGGCCACACGCGTACCGAATACCCCCAGGCGATATTGGATGACGACAGCAACGACTTCTTTACCGGCTCCATTGATGAGATCCCGCCCGTCGTACTCAGCAGCGCCGAAGGCTATGTAGCTGATGATGGCGACGTCAACTCCGAGCTACGAGTAAGACGTAAACCATCTCACCCGCCACCGTGTATCCAAACCACGACTGGGAGCTTTCGTTTTGGAACGCTGTTTCCTGGGACATACAAGCTATCCGATGTACAGCTCAATACGAGCCACCAATGTACAGCGAAGGCATATGTACGTACTTGAGGAACAAGCAGTCTTCAGAGAAGGTGATGTCCGTGGCTCGACGGCTGAGTGCAGCTTTCGGGATGGGGTTTGTGGGAGACGTTCCGCTGGACGCTTGAGGGCATTCAGGTGGCTGAGTCACTGCACTCTGTGTATCAGGGAAAATTGGCGGGCTCTGAGGTGCTTGCCATCGTAGTTCCCCGAGAGGCGCAGCGGCGTATCGGATTCCCAAGTAGACGGAGATGTTGGTGTTGGAATCAACGAATCCCTGATACTTGGCATTGCCTACATCGATGACAGGAGCTGGCGCTTGGGCTGACGCGACGGCGCAGAGTGCGAGGAGAACGAATCCAGGAAAGTGCATTCAATCCACGAATTAGAGGAAACGCAGATGCTAAGCGAGTCGGGACCTTACGCGTTTATAAGCGCCCTGGTATGTGTTCTATACTTACGTACGAGGGTGATATAAATCATCATTGCTGCTGACGACCAACTGACAAACGAAGTGGAACTTCGGGTGTCGTTCACACGAAAGCTGCGCTAAATGACACCATCGATGATGGCTAACAGCATATGGACATCGATTCGACTTCCACTTCCAAGACTTCTTTCTGAGCTCAAGGGGCCGTGAGCCCGGGATAGCAGTGAGTCGTACAGGATCGGGCTGGTGGGGACAGGCGATGGATCAGGAAATAGAAATCAGGCGTCTGTGTGTGAGTTATGAATGAGATGCAGATGCTCAAAGAAATCCCATACGCGCGTCTATCGAGAGATTCAAAGAACTTCTTCCGAACTTCGCGTTGGCTAATAGCAGGTTTATCATCTTTGGTTGGATTCAACGTGTTGACTCTCGGTAGCGAAGCTTGCATAGTAAGCCAGGCGTTGGACTATATCTGAAAAACCACTCCTACGTTGCTAACATTTCAGTGGTGATTGTGAAGGGGGATGAATTGATTTACCTGACCGCATGGAACACTTTGTTCGTTGTCATGTTGAAAGGAAGAGTGGCTCTAGACATGTCAGCGATGGTCGGTTGAACGAAGAAAGTTGGCATCCAGAGGGAGCAACAAAGCCATTCACGCGCAACCGATAGATCGCGCGCCTTCGGTTGTCTCGCGGACTCGAAAGAAGAGGAAAGTGACAACTCAAACGTAGCCACCGAGCTCTATTACAACGACCACAGACCGCACCTCTAATACACCGACCGCACCACACCATCCCCCTCCAATTTCTAACACCACTGTCAAGGACGCAAGGCACCGACGTCCCAAGCGCCTCTACGTCAACCACAGCGCGATGAAGCCCAACCCAACGTGCCCCCAATCAATGCACCTTCAGCGTCTTCCCTGCACTACCTCCCCCTGCACCGCTACTCGCTCCCACCCAGCTCTGACTCTGAGTTTGACTCGCCGTCTCCGAGTTCAGTTTTAGTTTCGCTTCGTGGCTACTAGCGCCAGGTGTACGAGATGATGGACTCGATATGGAGGTGGAAGTTACGCGCAACGAGGAGATGATGTCTTTTCCGAGCACATAGATTGTGAGGGAGGAGAGGAGTATCCACACGCTACCCATCCGTAACCGTCCGTAAGTTCGAAGTGTCGTTGTGCGAAGGTTTCCACGAATGGCGTTAAGGACGCGCGACCGCATAAGCATTAATGAGGGGAAAAAACAACACGTTCCAGGTTCAATCAGCCCCCAGAATCCCTCGGGGAAAGGAATCCCCCGTCAGGCGAGCTCACCAGTTTGGCATGTACCAGAAGAAAGCTGCTTTCAACAGCGTGTTATGGCCTGTTGCGCACCAGCCGCAGAAGTACTCTTGGGTGACATAGAGGATTGTTTTTGAGAGGGTCATGAGGGCGCTGGAGTAGCCCAGAAGGGGAGAACATGGATGGGGGAGAACATGAGTCGTAAGGAGGTAGAGGAGCTGGAACGTCGAGAAAATTTCGTAAGGCGCAGGAATGTGACAAGAATGCGGGAGACAGCATGGTGCAACGCATCAATATTCAATATCAATATCGAAATCAATCACCGATGCGAGTGTATGGGCGAAAGCCGAGCGGGAATCAAGAATTCATCAATCAGTCAATTGAATAGACGGGAGGGCGTGTGATGGGTTGCTTACATTGGCAAATATCTCGAGCAAATTAAGAATTGCTGTATACCGGTTTGGACAGGCAGATGGAGAGGAAAGGAGAGGAAGGGAAAAGAGCCGAGTAAGTCAGTATTAAGATTTCGCGATTTGTGAGTGCGGTGGAGGAAGGAGCGGTGATCTGTTCGGGAGAGTAGAGACCTCGGGCGTAACGGGGGTGAGAGTGCCCCGACGCCTACGACCGATACACGAGGATACAGGCCCACCCTCCGCAGTCTACGGCGTGTGCGTGGGGGAAAGAGGCGTGGAACTTACCTGCAGCGTCAGCGAACCCTTCTCCATTTTCGAACGCCTTTACTCCGTACACCTAGAGACATAACGAACGTCAACCTCCCTTAACCGAGATGAAAGTAAGCGAGGGACGTGCATAATCAACTTCCTGGTACACCTCGTACAGCCCAAAGGCCCAATGAAGATCACCTCCAATCATTGTCCGAGGTCTAGTCCAGTGAGCACGATGTGAGTGACAGGAAGTCGAATGGACGGCGACACGACGCACCGAAGTAGGCAGTAGAGCGCGTCCATGATCATTACTGGTGCAGTGATTGCGAACCACACGGAGATACATGTGTACACCCACCGCGAAGAAGATGAGTCGGATTGTGCCATTAGCGTTGGCGCCAAGGCAGGTAGACGCAGGAGACGGGGGAGGGGGGGATGGTGGTAGTGGTGGTGATGGTTTAACGCGATGAGGGGATACGCCGGGAAAGATATAATAAAGGTATATAGGGGGACTCCGGAGCTAACGAATCAAGCAATCCGCTATTTTTACTCTCACCGTGGCATGTCCTGAGCTTACGTGTCGATTTGATTACAGACTTCCAAAGCCACGCGCGCTGCGAACCCCGCAACAGATAGGCGAGCCCGTCTGCCCGAGAGGACTGAAAGCTGAGAAGCCTGCAGTTGAATTCGAAACGTTGGAGGCCTGACGCGTGAGCGACTTCCGGATTGTGTAGTCTTCCTGAGAGAATGCAATACGCCGCGTTCTTCTGATATGATCCCAGTCGACTCGGCGTGATGCTGCCAGCCTGCGTTCGACAAATGGGCTTCGACATTCCGAATTGAGAAAAAACTCGAATGAATCTCGAACATATGAAACCGTGGACTGATCACTTGCTCGAAAAAGGCCCGGCATTCCGGAACGACTGAGCTCACCGTTCGCCTCAACTTTTCAAGCGTAGACCCTTCAAGAGGAGATAGGAAAGCGAACAAGAGTGTTACTTACATGTACCAAGGCACATTGCACACCTGACACAGTGCAATATCCACCTTATTTGACAACATGTGCACTTCGAGGAGAGGGCCGGAAGTATAAGTCAATTTGGTAGCCAAGGTGACTCTGAAGGAAGTTAAGTGGAGTCTTCAGAGACTTCTTCCGTCGGGTATTCTTTGCCTTGCCTGGCTAGAAGAGCTACTTCTGAGTTTCCGAGAAATTTGTCGAGCTGCGGTGGATGTGTTAAGAAAGGAAGGGGCGCACAAGGGGCGTTGGATGTCTACAAAACAGAGCATCGGGAAGCAACGACGAACGGCGTTATGTAGGTGACCCACTTACTATGTGTGCATCTCCCGCTGCGTACGCCACCTAGCTCGAGGTTTTGAGGCTACGGACGACCAATTGAATTCCATCACAGCAACGTGGACATGCCTCGAGGCTACCACCGCGTCTCACCTACATACCGCCCCATTGGTCCGCTTATTCTCCTCCCCACGTCTCGCTTGTCCAGATGAAAGAATCCTGACTTCCTGTAATTGAGACGGGAGATGGGGCGTTAAAGTGTATCGCTAAGCAGCGCATGCGAACGTAAATATGGACCATGAATGAATATGAAGATCAACATTACTGGTGGAGCATTTGGGGAACTTTAATCGCACTGCATGGGGATGTAAGCGTACAAATAACGTACATACCAGATAGGGTTGGGGGATATATTAACGACAAGCGTGCAGATGGACACTGCGCGTATGTGACAGTTCATGGTTCGAATTTGTATGATCCATTTCATAGACTTGGGACGGTCGAGGCTCTGAGCTTTGGGATAAGGGTGCTACGTTGACCCGAAGGCCGGATGAATGGGGTGGGTGTGCGAATAGTCTGACAATCGACTTTCATTCTGTTAGCCCTAAGACTGAGGTGTCTTTATGAATGACGAACGTCTACCGCATCGCGTGTCTTGGTCGTATGTTAACTCGCGCGAGTGCCTATCGCAATCTGTATATGGTTGGTTGCGGTGATACGAAAAGGGGCGGGATATTCCTTGCAATTCGACGAATTGCTCTATTGAGAGAAAAAATAGAAGTTCGCTGCCAGTGGATGAACCACTAACCGACCGTTATCTATCGCGTTATCATCCCACCCCCGGCCATCGTATTAAGTGGTCCCGTATATGATATCCCACAGCAGTGGTACCGCACATGCCTTTTTTGATCGTCTCAGACTCTAGAGTACCACCAAGGAAGGTCGCCGCCTACTTCTCTTCATGTCCGTAAGTTCATGGAATTGCCCATCGATACCCGAACCTCCCGGAATGCCTGGAAGATAGCGATGAGCGTAAGTAACTTTTTGATGTTCACGCGTGGTGTTTCGGGATCAATGTGAAGAAGT
Organism: Pleurotus cornucopiae; assembly: GCA_019677325.2. Classification (NCBI taxonomy): domain Eukaryota; kingdom Fungi; phylum Basidiomycota; class Agaricomycetes; order Agaricales; family Pleurotaceae; genus Pleurotus; species Pleurotus cornucopiae. The sequence goes on from CM033824.1 coordinate 2,376,278, forward strand.
GATCATTGAGAGTAGCGGTGCGACCACCGTGCCACCTGGGGCGGTACTCATAGCAAACCGAGCATATATGCGCAGGTTCTAGTCGATATATAGAGTAGGTCCACCAAAAGCTATTATATGCGCTTCAGTAAGAGGCCCTGGCGTACATTGGATATTTTACTCACCTTGTTTTCAATCCGACGCCTGAAACCGAATGGAAGGACGTCCATGCTATTTTATCCTCAAACTTTGGCCTTCGACCTTTCGTAAGAAAATAACATAAATATGCACCGCATGCACCGGGGTCCTCTGAGCCGTCCACTTGCCGTTCCGCTGGGCTCGTAAGAATCCTAGGAACCGTCCATATGTGTAGAGTTAGACACGAGTGTATCGGGGCGGGGCGGGGATCACAAATTTTCAGGAGCTGTGGGAAGGTTGGGTTAGGAGTGCTGTCGCATTTTCATGCTGCTAGTTGCCACTTTCTAGCCGCGCTCCTCTTCAAATCCACAGATATTGGTTCTTTCGCGACGTCCAAAAAGTTCTGTGTGGAACGCTTCCACGGCCTTCGCTTTTGGGCGACTGGAAAATCTCTAGAAGGAGCTCCGAATCAAGTGACCAGTGACAAGAAGTTCGAGCACACTGCCTGGCACCACTCGGATCTGGGCCACTGTCTGCACTCATGACACTTACGTTTCCTACAGAAGCTGCAACTTGGACCCAAGGCTTTGCTGGAAACGGTCCGAGACGAATTCGTGGAGTAACAGACGATGGGCCTCTGGAAACTCCATGATGGCCGGCCCTGATTTGCTCGCTATGCCGGAAGCAGATCAGATATACTCATCTAGCAAGCGCAACCGACGGACACTGAGTCAAATGCAAGTGCTAGTCATAGAATTTTTTCCTAGTACGTTCGGAACCGAACTTCTAGTATCCATGGCCGCCTTTCCTATGTTGATCGATGCCGATCGACGAGCAGTTATAAAGGCCACAGAGACCTTGATAGTTGTTCAGTATTGACCGTCCCAAACATCTCTTTCATCCCCAATCCGCCATGTTACTATGGAAGACTCCTTCGCTGCTCCTTGCAGCCCTCTTAAGCTTCACGCATGCTGCTCGGACGACTGAGCCTATAATCGATCTGGGTTATGCACGATACCGAGGTAGCATCAACGACACCACCAGCGTGACTTCGTACCTTGGAATTCGATTCGCCGAGCCGCCAGTAGAAGATTTGCGCTGGCGCGCACCACAACCTGCCAAAAGGTTGCCTGGCGTACAGAACGCGACGATTGTACCCCCACTATGTCCACAAGGGTTCATAAACATCTCGATTCCCGGCGGTATACCGCCGCCTGATCTGACCAATGTATCCGAAGATTGCTTGTTTCTGAGGTAAGTCTGCACTTCTGTTCCTTGAGTGCAGCGAATTGACGCGAGGGCGTGGTCAGCGTGTTTGCGCCACGGAAACTGCCACCAAAAAGAAAGGAACTACCTGTTATCGTGTGGATCCATGGCGGCGGGTGAGTTCCTTGCAGCTTCCTTGGCAGTAATCATGCCCTTATGTGCGCGTCTTTAGCTACATTGTAAGCAGCGCCGCGACGTTCGACGGGACCAATTTAGTACGAGAATCCAACGACAGTGTCATCGTGGTCACTATCCAGTACCGCCTTGGCATATTCGGTATGTTTTCGAATCGACGTCCATGGCAATCCCCTGATCTTGTGCCGTGATAGGCTTTATGGCTGGCAAGAAGCTCAAAGACAATGGAGATCTGAATGCTGGTTTGCGTGAGTCCCAGAGTACTTGTATGCACCCGTCGAAATTTTTCAAATATGGGGATACTAGTGGACCAAGAACTTGCCCTGAAATGGGTTCAACAACACGTATACCTTGCTTTTGACCCGCGTATACTTTAACTCACCTTCACCATAGATCAACAAGTTCGGCGGCGACCCCAAGCAAGTCACCATATGGGGACAATCAGCAGGTCAGCATCTGCCTTTCCCTCTACCCGTCTGGCGTAGTAGCCGTTGGTATCTGTTTCTGAATGCCCTCTCCAGGCGGTGGCTCCGTGCTACAGCAAGTAATTGCTCACAATGGGCAAACAAACCCCCCTCTGTTCAGAGCAGCCATGTCAAGTTCGACCTATCTACCTTCGCAGCATCACTTTGATGATCCCGTCCCAGAGGTCCGTCTTTTTCTTCTCTTCCATCCGTTCGATTCGCCTTACACTTACACCGGGGGTGTTAGGGTATCTATTCCACCGTTGTGTCTACCGCTGGGTAAGGTTCTCATCTACCGACGACATCGATCATCAAGTGAACTCATATTGTGTGCTTGCTATAGGTGTGCCGATGCAACCGATCCTCTTACTTGCTTACGGGCTTCGAATACGTCCATTTTGCAAGCTGCTAATGACAAGGCATGTCGCAGTGCGTTTTACGGCACATCGGTTGTCGTTCCGGTCGTAGACGGCGAGTTCATTACGCAGAGACCATCGGAAGCTCTACGCCAACGACGCGTCAACGGGGTGCGTACACGGATCAATCATTAGTGCACTTTGAGGCTCCTACCGTACATAAGCGCTGACCGTTTGACTCAACGATTGTAGAATGCACTCCTTGCCATCTCAAACACCAACGAAGGGGACATCTTCGTCGACCAGAGCAAGGCCGACACCGTGACTGCCGCACAGTTCGTGCGTGATCTGTATCCCCGTCTCAATGGAGCACAGGTCGCGGAGGTCGTGCGTTTGTACTCGGGATTGGGTGCACCGATTCAACAGGCTGATAGCATCATGAGCGATAGTGAGGCGCCAGTATCAAACAGTCTGCATGATCTCACGATGATTTGTTCAATCAGCACTCTTCCAATGCCCTACGATTTGGTTCTCTCAGGCGTTCCGTCAGTCATTCAAGGTGGGTACAATTACAGCAGGCGCAAACGTTCCCTGAATCCAGTTACTAAACGTTGAATTCGTAGGGGGAATACGCGGTCCTACCTGCATTCCATGGATCCGACATCTCTCAATATTTCCCAAGGTACGTTTCCTGGATCCATTAGCCAACTATCCTTCCACTTCCACCGAGGACTAAACCAATGGATATTGATGATCCTGCACGCCCATTACTTAGCTTCGCTCCGAGATTCTTCGATGACCCAGCCTTCACATCCTCGTTCACGCAATCCTTCCTTGACTTCGCTCTTAGTCGCAATTCGGACCCCAACGCCAAGTTCGATGACGGCAACTCGACTCCGCGGTGGAACCGATACACCTCCTGCTCCAATTTTGAAATGGTGTTCAACCGCACTGACGAGGAAGAACTTGATATCCGCCCGGCAAGCACAGGCGCGGGGCTTTTGGAACGCTGCGCGTACGTGCTACTGTCTTGTTCTTTTTGGCGAGTGAACATATTGAACCATCAACAGTTTCTGGGAGAGTGTGAGGGAGCTGACGGCTCAGTGAATGCGAATGGGACTTCGAGTACGATATAGTGATAAGTATTAACACCCCTTACGCTTTCTACTGCTTTGAAATAAAAAAGCCACTACGATGAAACTACTGTTCCATTCTACGCGGCGACAGACGGTCAAAGACCCCTCCTTTATCCAAACCTGTTCGAGATTCCCCATCTGTTAGAGCCACTCTATCTGAATACTCAGTGATGCATCGATATCAACGTGAGCGCGCTTTTGTTCCATGGGGTACGATGACTGATTGCCAACCAAAAGTCAGAGGCCCTATGGGGAAGGACCCGGGCTCGCGTTAGTGACCAACGTTCAACGTCTCAACCGCATTCAGCCGACGGCATGCGCCCCAACGTGACGAATACGGCCGGCGCCAGGAACAATGCTGCAAGAGCGCATACGCCCCTTGAGGGGGCTACTTGCATGGGAATGCGATGCCTAACACTAATGCACTAGTCTACCTAAATGTCTTGGGATACGTACGTAAGTTTCACAGATGCCATGACGGGCGGTGATATGGTTGACTTTGGCTCGGACTACGCGTCCTTGTCGCGTCTAATGACTGGAAAGAACTACGGCGCAGGACACCCTAACCTAGGTGGCGTAGTTGGCTTATTCGAGCGATCCGCTTGCGCCCTAGGATGTGACCCCTACGCTCGGCCCCGAGCTTAAAAGGCATCCCACATTGTAGGTGGTTTTCGCATCCCTCTTCTTTCCACCCCCTTATCCAGAGAGATGCTGAAGAGCTCTACATTGCTTCTGGCAGCACTCTGTTTCCATCTCGCCATTGCTCAGCGGAAGAGTTCCGTGGTTGATCTGGGTTACGCCAAATATCAAGGTACTATAGACGATGTCGCTAATGTGACTTCGTACCTGGGGATCCGCTATGCAGCCGCACCTACACAAGATTTACGGTGGCGGGCCCCTCAGCCGCCCTCAACGTCCCCTGGCGTACAGAGCGCGAGAAATCCATCCCCGCAGTGTCCACAAGCGTTGCCAAATATAACAGTTCCTGACACGTTCCCACTTCCTGGTGATTCGACGGGCACCGAAGACTGCTTGTTTCTAAAGTAAGTCCAGAGTATGGTATAAGGACTAATCTGATAGTCTGCAGTGTTTTCATACCACGAAATCGCCCAATAAACAAGAAGCTACCAGTCATCGCGTGGATTCACGGTGGAGGGTGAGTCACATACCATGTTGTCAGTTCGAAGTATATCCCATACAAACTCTCAGATACTCGTTGGGTAATGCTTCGTCGTATGACGGGACGAATTTGATACGCGAATCAAACGATGGGGTCATCGTTGTCTCCATTCAATACCGCCTTGGAATATTCGGTATGCTATCGAAGGCATTCGGTTTTTAGTCTTTATCTTTGAAGATTCATTTTCTTCAGGCTTCTTGTCTAGCACAAAGATCAGAGAAAATGGTGTCTTGAACGCTGGTCTGCGTGAGTAACCTTGTTATTGTCGGTGTACGTTGAGGTTGTCTGACAGCTGCGGCCTAGTGGACCAAGAGTTCGCTCTTCGATGGATCCAATCAAATGTAAGTTCGCATCCTACCGCGTACAGCGTTCGAGCTCACCACTGTTGCAGATCAACAGATTTGGCGGCGATCCCGGGCAAGTCACTATATGGGGAGTATCAGCAGGTAGGCTTCAACTCCCTGTGGCATTGTTCTATGGCACCGAATGCTCTGTTTACGCAGGTGCTGGATCGGTGCTACAACACGTAGTTGCTCGAAATGGCGAAACGAACCCTCCGCTATTCAGGGCGGCGATGACAAGTTCCACTTTCTTACCATCTCAGTATCACTTTGATGACCCAATTCCAGAGGTTTGTCTTCGCTGGTTGTTCTCTCGTGACTTTCGTGTTGTCTCAACGATATTGGTATACTAGACTATATATTCCTCGGTCGTGTCTAACGCTGGGTGAGCTCTGCGACGTAGTTCCGTTTATGAGACGCTTATCGTTGATATCACCTATAGGTGCACGACTGCTGACGACACTCTCGCTTGCTTACGAGGCGCAAATACGACAACCTTGCAAGCAGCTAATGTGGCGGCCTGTCGCGGTGGATTCTTCGGGACATTTCCCCTCGTCCCAGTTGTAGATGGAGAATTCATCAAGGAGCGACCTACCGAGGCCTTACACAAAGGACACGTGAACGGGGTAGGTGTTGTACCCGTTTCACGACACCCATTGATGCCGACTCTCCGCAGCATGCGCTTCTCTCCGTCTCAAATGTCAACGAAGGAGATATTTTTGTAGATCAGACCACTGCAAGCACAGTAGAGACTCTACAATTCTCGCATGGTCTCTTCCCCCGTCTAACTCTGGCGCAACGTTCGGAGGTTGCCCGTTTGTACGCGGGGGTGGGAACGCCGATTGAACAAGCCAATAGAATTATGGGGGAAGGTGGGCACTATTTAGGTGATTCCTAGACCCGATCTAACTGGATCCATATAGCTATCTTCATATGCCCAACATACTTCCTATTGGAGGCCTTCCCGGGATCATTCAAGGTAAACGTATTGAATATACCCCTAGATCTCAGAGTTACTGATGTACTATAGGGAGAGTACGCTGTTCCGCCTGCATTCCACGGGGACGACCTACCCCACTACTTCCCGAGGTGCGTTAATCGCCTGCTAGCGTTGCAATGACCACTAGATCATCGCCTCCTAGCTTTTCTCCTAGACCGTTCGATGACCATGTCTTTTCGACGTCGTTCACCCAATCCTTCTTAGACTTTGTCCTCAACCTTGACCCTAATGTTAAAGTAATCGAGAGAAACCTGACTCCGCTTTGGAATCGCTACTCACTATCCAACTCGGAAATGATATTCAACCGTACTGAGGAAGGGCAGCTCAATATACATTCGGGGAGTACAGATGTAGAGCTTCTGGAGCGATGCGCGTAAGCATTCACCCTCTTTGCTAAACACCACCTAAAGTGTCTGATCTCTTGGTATCCGCAGCTTCTGGCAGGGTGTGAGCGAGCTGACGGCTCAATGATCTCCTCGTTGTGCTTTCCATAAACACTCAGATCGCTACACCCTATGTTTTGTATCCCGTTGTGGCACGAAAGAAACATCTCAATTAACCAGGATATTCCCAGCGTGAAACCTCGCAAGCTACGTACACATGCACCATGGGAGCATCTCGCATCGACCTATTTTCACCGGACCGAGGACACCCCACCTTATACATACTTGGCCGAATACTATGATCCGACGCTATTTGAGGGCTGAACACAACATGGCACCCCGCCCTCGCCGTGGAAGGCTACCACCGCATGACCTACCGCAGCTGAGACCGTGAGCTCGCCAGCGGTTGAGTAGAGGTAGACGGGGCCAGGTGCTATATATCATCGCCCGGCGACTCAGTTCCGCACTCCAGCACGCCAGCATCCAGCAAAACAATGTGTTAATTTCCAGACTTATCCGCCTCTACAGCAGGTGGACAATGCTAGAACCCCTTGACGGAGCTCAATCGCTCCAAGGGAACACGATGTATGATTCCTTCGGATATTCTTAGCCGCCTCCCACCATATTGTTCTCGTGAGTGCTCGCCATCAATCGCTCGAGGCTTGCCTTCTGTCCTTCTGTCCGCTGGAACCATAAATAGGTAGACGCAACTCGTTAGAGTAAGGATTCGTCCTGCCTGCCCCTCCTAATGCGAGGCACTTTCCCTCTTCTTCTCGCCTTATCATCCGTGGCGTCCGCCCAAGCACCGGCTCCAATCATTGATGTCGGCAATGCAAGATATCAGGGAACCGTCAATGCTGCAACCAACATCTCTAGTTACTTAGGCATTCGATACGCCGCCGCGCCCGTTGGCGACTTGCGCTTCCGGGCACCTCAAAACCCTCCGGTTCTTGATGGTGTACAACAAGCTACTACTGAACCACAACAGTGCCTTCAAGCAGGCTCCGGGAATTCACCCACAAATCCCAACCCAACCTCTTCTCTGAGCAGCAGAGCTACACAGGATCCTGAGGACTGCTTGTTCTTGAAGTACGTCACCGTTCACTTTCTCAATACGACAATCAGGCCTGATGTACGGTAGCGTGTTCTTCCCAGGGAGTACTGTCCCCGCGCGCCCACTCCCCGTAGTTTTTTGGATTCATGGTGGTGGGTGAGTCGGCCTGCGAACTCAATGCTGTAGGATGCTTTTGACTCTCGATCCGTAGTTATGTAGCTGGAGGAGCGGGGTCGTTCAACGGAGGCGATCTAATCAGCGAGGCTAAGAATGGCGTAGTGACTGTCATCATTCAATATCGTCTTGGTATATTTGGTATGCACATTACCTTTTGCTCTTCAACATGTGTTCACTGTTTATCGACAGGCTTTTTGGCAGGCTCACAGGTAAAGGCCAACGGCGCGCTGAATGCTGGTTTGCGTGAGTACAGCATTGGTATCATATGCTCCCAACCCCATAGCTGACCACATGGATCGCGTACAGTCGACCAGGAATTCGCGTTGAAATGGGTGCAACAACATGTGAGCTTGCTTCCTCGACGTACCGACCTTCTTCTGACTTTGTTTCCCCATATGACATAGATAAGTAAATTCGGAGGCGATCCTGATCGAGTCACCATATGGGGGCAGTCAGCGGGTAAGTATAGAGTGCTATATGTGCTTTATTTAGTCTGACAGTCTCTCAGGCGCTGGTTCTGTGCTACAGCATGTCATAGCCCGGAACGGGAGGACTAGTCCGCCCTTGTTCAGAGCAGCTATCTCGAGCTCGTCTTTCTTACCTTCTCAACAACAATTCGATGGAGCTGTCCCAGAGGTCCGGCACAGTTTCCTTGATTCTAATATCCCTTGTTGAAATGCTTCTACCCGTTCTAGAGCATCTTTAGCCAGGTTGTCTCGCAAACAGGGTATGATTGAAGGCCATGGCCTCGCGTATGGAGCCTCGTCAAACTAATCAACTCTGGTAGATGTGATGGCTCCGCAAATACTTTGTCTTGTCTGAGGGCGGCAAACGTTTCGATACTGCAGGCCGCTAACGTAAACGTAACCCGAGCTGGCTTCTTCGGGACATTCGTAGCCGTTCCCGTAGTCGATGGTGAATTCATCACTCAACGACCTATCCAGGCGCTTCGTCAGAGAAGAGTTAATGGCGTAGGCTTTTCCACTTTTTCCTTGCGGTCTCTTCTATTCACTCATTCCCAGAGAGCGCTTCTTGCTGTGACCAACACACACGAGGGCAACAGCTTTGTGGATCAAAGTACGGCGGCTACAGTCACGGCGGCAGACTATGTTCTACGCCTGTTCCCTAACATTGGGGCTGTAAATGCCGCCACTGTAGCAAGATTGTACGCAGGGGTCGGCGCACCTATTGACCAAGCGAACGCAATTATGGGAGAATGTTAGTCTTCGTACGATCTTGCTGAGATCTGTCACTCACAGATAGTACCTTTGTGAAGCTATCTTCATTTGTCCTACATACTTCATGCTGGATGCCTTCCCCGGAACCTCTTTCAAGGTGAGTTTCGTGGTTGCTCGGACGCAGTATATCCTAAATCCTTCCCCAGGGAGAATTCGCTGTTCCGAATGGCAGTCATGGAGAGGATTTGGCCTTCTACTTCACTAGGTAACTTTCGCATAATTTGGTCGTGATTGTACTTACACAGTCCTCCCACAGCTCTGGGCCTCCAGCGTTCAACAATCCGACTTTCATCACTGCGTTCTCTGGGGCATTCATGGACTTCGCTACTGCACTAGACCCGAACCGCAAAATTGATAGCACTAACATCACGCCACAGTGGTCGAGGCACCTCATAGGGAATGCCGAAATGCTGTTTAATCGCACAGTGGGAGGGCAGCCGGATATTCGAGCTATCACGACGTCAAGCACACTCTTGCAGCGATGCGCGTAAGTACCTTACACACTTGATTTCTCATGATTTAACATCATTTCAGCTTCTGGGAGAGTGTTGGCCGGCTCACCGCTCAGTAAAATTGCGAACAAGACATGATTTGCCTCCGTCGATCCCTAGCTCCTATTATCACGGTCCCACGGCCCAGTCGGAACAGGCCTGAACTACTCTTGTCCTTGTACCACTTGTACCTTTCCTAAGCTTAAAATCTCTACCAAGCTTGATCAGTAAACATAACGCCTTACTCTGCCAGCTTGTCCTTTCCTCAGCAGCTCGATATCGCTCGGGTAATGGGTAATGTTATAAAAATACAACTATTCAGGTTTTCTCTGTACGCTTTGGGCCTGCTCCTTGGCGAAGGGCATGCCAATGCTGGACGCGACTGACTTGACCTCTGCGGGATGCTAAGTGATGCAGATCCGCTTACGTCGGAATTGTCAGTGGGTTCTTTGTTTCTACGCCTGAGCATGATCGCGCGCACCCCATTGGCAGGCAGGCGTAGGAAGGTGAGTAGTTCTATTCTAGCTTTGGAGTTCTTTACCCCGTTTTCCCTTGCACTTGATGAGTGTCCATGTGAGAGAGCCCCTGCGTGGAGGTGCAAACCCACTTGCAAACCGTATTTGTGCCCGACGAGCATGCTACCTCACGACCATTCGGGAGACGAGTATGATGATGAACGACATATCTGCTTGCGGACGATCTTGGCTCTTTGACTGATTAACCCCGCTTCTCTGATTGCTCCGCAGGGAATTCGTAGGCCGCGCCAATAAATACATGAAGCGGTGTCCATAGTCGTTCGCTGGAACCCATACAATCTCCTGTGCTCAGACACGACTTCCGGAATTGCTGAGGGTTACTATGCTCATCTTACTGGCTTTTTGCGCTGCCCTTGCGGCCGCTCAAAGTTGGGATAAGGTCGTAGACCTAGGGTATGCCGAATACCGAGGCGCTACCAACGCATCGACAAATGTGACTACCTTCCTGTCAATCCGATATGCCGCACCTCCTACCCAGGAACTGCGCTGGCGAGCACCTCAGCCCCCTCTTGTCGCTCGCAACGGCGGAGTTCTGAATGCTACGACGCCCCCACCACAATGTCCCCAAGCAGTTCCACAGATCAACAGTTCGCCTTCGCTTCCATTGCTTCCTCCCGGTGGGAACGAAGATTGCCTATTTCTGAAGTTTGTCGTTGTGATTGCTGAAAGAATTCATCCTCACTGACGTACTATAAGTGTGCACTTCCCAGGACCCACCGTCCCGCGTAAAAAGTTGCCAGTTATAGTATGGATTCATGGTGGAGGGTGCGTATCTCACTGCCATGAGTTCCCAACACTAACATCGCCGATAGCTTCACAATTGGCAATGGCGCGGCATACAACGGAGCAGACCTGGTGACCGAGGCAGACAATGGGGTTGTGGTCGTTGTCATTCAGTATCGACTCGGCATATTCGGTGCGTCTTTATCGGTTCCTTCCGCTTTCTAAACCCGATTTCTGAGTTGTGTACCCCGTAGGATTTCTACCCGGATCGCGAGTCAAAGAAAATGGAGCCTTGAACGCAGGACTACGTAATTCTTCCTTCGCCTACGTCCTTCCGAGCGATCTCACAAGGTACTTTAGTTGATCAAGAGTACGCCCTTCAATGGGTACAAAAGCATGTATGTCGTCTGTTCTCGATATGGCATAGAGCTATTTCGACCCCCTCGCAGATCACAAAGTTCGGTGGCGATCCAAATCATGTCGTTATATGGGGGGAGTCGGCGGGTGCCGGTTCAGTACTACAGCATATGGTTTCTCGGGATGGGCAAACACGTCCTTCTCTGTTTAAGGCAGGAATCACAAGTTCGACATTCCTTCCTTCCCAGTACCTTTATAACGATACAGTCCCAGAGGTTTGTCTTCCCCCCCAATCCTCCTTCCTCGCGTTACTAAGGGCATTTCTAGTCGATTTACTCGTCTGTACTGACTGGAACCGGGTGAGACCACATCAATATAAAGCTCGTCGCATGGTATTAATGCATTTTCTTGTAGCTGCAATACCGCGGCCGATTCTCTTGCCTGTTTGAGGGCTACTAACTCGTCTATCCTCCAAACTGTTAATGCCCAGATTGTCCATGACGGCTTCTTTGGTACTTGGACCACTGTCCCAGTCATCGACGGGGAATTCATTAGGCGACGTCCAACTGAGGTCCTCCGTTCGGGAAGGGTCAATGGAGTTCGTACAGTTGTCTCTTCCATTGCCAACGCCAGTACTGATTTTGAATACTTGCAGCGTGCCCTTCTCGCAATATCTAACGCCAATGAAGGGGCCCTTTTCGTAAATCAGACTACCGCGGCGTCGGGTAACTCCTCTCAATACTCACTAGAGCTCTTCCCTGGTATCACGCCAGCGCAGAGCGCTGCCATCGCAAGTTTGTACGCCAATTTAGGATCCCCGACTGAACAGGCGAATCTGATCATGGGCGAATGTGAGTCAGTGCTAGTCCACGTACTGAATCGAACTGATGGCAGCCGTTAGCCATCTTCGTTTGTCCTTCATATTACCTGTTGCGAGCCTTTCCAGGTGCTTACAGGGTGGGTAGTGTGTCTGACGCAATCAGTCATCCTTGCTGATGGCACGTCTCGCTTGTAGGGGATATTTGCCATACCTCCGTCATACCACGCGGATGATTTGCCATTCTACTTCCCCACTGGGTGAGTCGATCCACTCATCACCATCCCCGTCGGTCACAACTCAAGCGTTCCGAATCTAGCCTGGGTCCCAGATTATTCAACAACACCGAGTTCATTACCTCGTTCTCGCAGTCATTCTTAGATTTCGTCCTCCATTTCGATCCGAACATCAAGTTCGACGAGAACAATATCACTCCGCCCTGGGAGCGGTACGCGCCAACGAACACGGAGATGTTGTTCAACCGGACCGAGGACGGCCAGCTAGTCATACGCCCGGAGACGACTGACCCGGCACTTCTGGAGAGATGCGCGTAAGTCGAAATCCCGAGGACATCTCCATCATCTCATCTCATGCGTCCATATAGCTTCTGGGAGTCCATAAGCGAGTTCACAGCGCAGTGATCCTATACCCGTCTAAATCCCGAGTGCAAAAAGTCGAAGTTTCTTTCCTAAAACGAGTCCCCTTGTTTTTGTAGGCCTATCTAATTTATCCCCTAGCGATCGACTCAGAACCGATGTCATGACGAGTCTTTGTAGCCGCCAGTGAGCGTCACATAAACGGACTGAACTCCCCGCACATCATTGCGAGTTCACGAGCGCGAGAATGCCGAAGTCACTGCTCATTTTGCCCGTTACAACGAACCGCCATCCATCTTTCGACGTGGTGTCGTGAAGATGGTAGGGCAAGTCAACACAAACAAAAGGACAATCCCTTGATTGACTAGCAAACGTGATTGGAGAGAGGTTATGAGAAGGAAGATACACCGTGCCCGAAACTCGACCTCGCTGTGCGGAAGGACAACAATTCTCTCAGACGAATATCCCGATGCACCCGCCTCCGCCTCCGACGTTGTGTAGACGCAGAGGCACTGAAGAGCATGTAGAAAGGGGCGTTCCCACGATCCGAACCCTCATAAACGTTGTGATTCCTTCGCCCTTACTCTACCTATGGATATTCATGGCAGTGTCCCATTCTTCGACCGAAATCGTGTAGTGATCACTGGCTCATTCACAGAACAAGCGGTAGAGTGGGATCGTCCTCGACTTCCGCGACGTGTACACCTTCCGTACATGAATGAAGAGGATATGGAGTGCTTGATGGATGAGGCCATCGAGAGCTGTAAGCGTTGAATGTTGAGTAGATGGAGTAAGGGACGTGGATACGAGGTATAGGGACTGCAAAAAAGCGAGCGAGTCAAACGAACCCAAATCCGGAACCAGAAGTACTCACCCAAGGGAAATCTGAATGAATACACTGCACCCGGCGAATCATGGCAAGTTGGAGTCCGACCCCCAGGATGTCAAGCTGAAATCCAGCCTATAAGATAGTCGCAGGAGACATTTGCTCAAAAGCGCCCAGCCTTCCAACTTCGCCCTCATGTTGCCTGTTATGTTGGTACCGAAATCTTTCCCTTTCTCTCCGCCCAATGGCATAAAATATGAAGCGGGTGTATGACACGTCTTTCTGCTTCAATTGCCCCATGTTCACATATCCCGTCTATAGGATGAAAAGCAACTCTGCGCGAAGACACCGATCCCGCTCTGGGACATACATCCCTGCCTGCTCGGTTCTCGAGACCCCCACTTCCTACCTCCGATGTTTCACCTTGGGTGGGCTGTCGGTGAAGACAAACTGTTCGAACTTGTCAAAAGGGAGTTTCCTGAATTCGTCTTATATTCTGAAGAAGACCGCCTATCTGGGAGTCGATCTTCTGTCTCATCGACGGTATTATACCCGGGGATCTTCACGAGTGTGTCCAGGCCTCAGAGGTTCTCAGACCCGACGGCGTCATACACCTAGCGTTGTGCGTAGGCGACAACAGGATTGGCATCCTCCATCCTCAAACCGGTGCAGTTGAGAAAATTGCGGAGAGATTGTTCAAGGGTGAGCCACCTCAATGGCATTTGGACCCATGGCACTGGCAGTGGAAGCAAAAGCGTGCGTATATCATATTCGCCTCTCATTGCATGTCTTTCGCTAAATCTGCGTGAGGCAGTTCCCCGCGTCCTTTCTCCCAGCGAAGCTAGAGAGTGGGCGACTAAAATGAACGCGCGAGAAGCTGCCTTGGAGAAGTAAAGGACACTCACATCTCAGCATGATCGTGATTCTTCTCTCCTACCCTATGTGTACGTTTTCTATCATCATCCTCTGTACCCCGTGTCGTTTCCGTCCAACACTCATCTTTCATCACTTGTCAGTGGATTCCAGTAATACCTGAATGAGCGTGATAGGGCATCCCCCCTTGTCCACTTCCCTTCGTGAATAATTCCATCCGACGTCGCCGAGCGCCATGTCTTCCTACGCCCAAGTGGCAAATCTCGACGCGGGCACTTTGTTTGACGAAAGCGTACCAGTGGCAACCCAGCCAGAAGAGTATCATTCGCGTCCTTCATCGTCTTCCGAACACCTTCGACAAAGGGTAGGACATCATCCCGGTTCGTTTCGGGAAACGCCAATGGCCCTTGGAAGTTACTTCCATTGCAAGCACGAAGTATTCGAGCGCGATGACCTCTCCATTCTCCAGAAAGACGCTGCCTTCGTTTTGATCACTCATTTGGATGGTGGCAATCTTCCCCTCGACAAATGTGCGAGTTCTGTCCGAGGGCGATTATTATGCACGTCGTCAAATGGCAAACGCGACAATTTAGGGCAGGCTCATGGAAACGTGAGTAATCCCAGCGCGTGCTCCACTGGTCCACTTACATCCACATTGCCGACTGCGTTCAAACCAAATGCCATGTATTTCAGATGTTTACAAGGCCACAAACTCGTCCGTCAACTGCTATCGCGCGTCGGAACTGCTGTCCAAACTGCTCTTTCCATACGGGTTCAATGGATCTATATCCCGACGCGTATCTTCGTCGACGCCCTGCTTGGCGTCTGCCACCCCCGACTTGAGGCTGGTGCCGTTCAAAGATTGATCAATTAATCCACCGGAGGGCTGGCTTTCTGTGATAGGTGAATCGCTATTGATGGTGCTGTCGTCGGGGTTGCCTCTTTGGACTCTGTCCGACCAGACGTTGGCGCTGCCATAACCGCCGCTCGATGTGGCTATTCGAGGAGCGTAGAGTTAGGAATTGCGGGCTATTCCAGATGTGTCACTCACTGTCGTTTCCAGGAGGATAATTACCTATTCCTGACCCAAGTTTACTAGTTCTACCATGGTCTGAATCTGGTTCTCTGCTCGCGACTACGGTGATATCGAATAAGCACTTTCAATCGTGTCGAGATAATCGAGTACTCACCATTACCGATGGTGGACGCGTCGGCGTCATTGTTGCTGTATTCGTTGCTCATGATGGTTCTCCTTTCTTCTAGGACAATGGGATGAGTGGTTATTATATACGACCGCCCACTCCATTGACGTCAGGCCCTCCTGTCTACGATAGGGGTAGCGGAACTCGTCCCAGTGCGTAGACTCCATCATTCCACCATGCGTTCATTGACTGATGCGCGTGTATTGGTTGACGTTGCAGAGTGCTTCTGATGTGATATTGTTGATCTGATTTGGGGATAACAGGATGGATTCACAATTAGGCATGTTCAACAGACAGGTTCATTCATATATGGCTACGGTTTATCTGGGCTTAGGGAATTCTTGCTATGATGGGAAACAGCATTATATGTGAGACCTCATTCTTATTCTCCAGATATTTACAACGGAGACACTACTGTGCACTGCGGCAGCACCGTCTCTGTATCATTAGCTAATGGACCCCAAGTCAAACCGTCTTTCGGCTGTTAGAGGACGCCACAGCCATCGGTTAGTGTCCCATTTTCTTGTCAGAATATCTTGGCCATTTCTCTGAAGGGGGAGGACGTAAACAGCAACCAACTCATTTGTATAACCATGATTTCCACAGCGTTGTTGGTCTGCGGCCAATGATTTTGGCATCCACGTTGGGCTGGGTTCTCAGACCCCAGTTCAGTCAGGCAGTAGCTGCTCTGAGGCCTGAGGCAATTTCGGCGCCGCGGTGCCGCAGCTGCGTAGATCAGCTTACCCTGCAGTATTGTATCATCGAATTTCATGTTAAAGAATCAAAACATGAATTTGGCAAAGAAGTCGAAGTGTGTAAATCAACAGCAAAGTAATTACGTGAAAGTTCATGAACTGAGACGATCATTAAAAGGCTTCTAAAGAGATAACAAAAGAGGAGCGCCTCCTCGAGCGCGGTCACCTAATGGGCGCACTGGCGAGGGATTCTCCGGTAAGGATGTATGGGCCGTACCTTAATGAGGGGGAAGGACGTAGCCAGCAACTCCCTCATTCACATACCCAAGCTTGGACGCAGCATTGTTCGCCTCGCTCTTCGAGATCGTGTAGAAGTGGTCCGTTGCCGAAGGGCTGTAGAGCCTGTACAACGGTACACTCCCGCAGATCTGTTTCTTGTAGATGTACGCCGCGACACCTTTGCTCTTGTATCCTAGCGCCTTCGCAGCGTTGTCCCTCTCCCCAGCCGAAGTYGTGTAGAAATGATCACCCGCAGAGGGGCTAAACAAGCGATAGAGGGGGATCGTCTCCGCCTCCCGGGTGTTGTACACCTTCGCTGCATGTCCTTCCTTCGTGTAGCCGAGGTGGGAGACGGCGTTGGTCATCTCGTTGCCGTTGGTGGTGTAGAAGTGGTCCGTTGCGCCGCCGCTGTAGGCGCGTTGGAGAAAGGTGGCCTTGTGGACAGCGGAGCAATCGTCTTTCGGCGGAGGGGGAGCGTGGGTGGTTGCAGGAGGGGCATGTGTCGTGCTCTTGGGAGGGACGTAGGTGCTCGAAGGGCTAGGTGGAGTGTACGTGTTAACAGGGGGGACATATGTTTCCACTGGTGGAACATAAGTGCTGGAAGGAGGGGCCGGTGGGGCGTATGTATAGACAGGCGGGACATAGGTGTTAGCAGGAGGCACGTATGTGTTCGAAGGAGGGCTCGGCGGGATATACGTCTCGGGGTTCGCCGTAGCGGAGTAGTGACGCTATACATAGGTACTTGTTGTCAGTGAATTGTCCTTGGAATATCAGAACGCGGTAACGATTACCTCAATGAGTTGGCCATCGGCGTTGATCCCGGTGGGGAGGGCGAGCGATTGGGTTGCGTAGACAATTGCGAAGACGAGAGAAGCGGAGAACTTCATGGTTGATATGTATCAAGGGTGAGGCTGGTACTAGTAGCGGTCGTGATTTGCTGAAGTGGAGAAACGTTAGAAGCGTAGAGTGCTGGTCTATCCCAGACTCTGCTGGCTGCTTTTATACTTGAGCTAGAGTCTCTAGTAGTATCTTTAGCGGCGACCTCAACCTGCATATTAGCTGTGACTCGAAGCATAGAATAGCCTTTGCCCAGCAGTTCAATCAATTGCATGACCTGTCGCCGTCGCCGGCGGTTAGAGTCTTCATTCTGCGAATAATCATGTTACTTACAACTCAGTGAGTATTTGTAGTCACATATTGACAGGTCTGTGTTGTTGCTCGACATCCCATCACCCTAGTCATCATAAGAAGTCGTCTTGATGAATCGGTGCTGCTTCATTAGCGGTACGCTGCATGGATCTACGCCGTAAGTCCTAAACATCTGATTCCGTCAAGAGGATGACTATTTCAGCGCCGATGGGAATGGAAGCTTCGTTGTACATAGCCACCAGCGCGCATCGGCCGTCGTCGCAACTACAGGTGATTGAGTGTCGTCGAATGGCGGGCGCGTTTATGGGCTTTTGAGTACCCAATTTGTTATGTCCTATGTAAAAAAAAAACGGAAACGCATGTCTAGCGTGTCTCGGTCAAGCGGTACAGTGCGCTCCGCGTAGCGCGAAAGATGAAGAAGCTTTGAAGTGTGGTGGGCGAGCGCTTGAACTTCACAAACCTGCCCTAATGTCGCCCGAAACGGGAACACGCCTCGATGCCTCGCCTAATTGGTTCCACTTGTTATGCACCATCTACTATAGCGCACCGTGAGTGCTCGTCGACGGCATCGAGTTGGCGCTGCTTCACGCAGTGCTAGTGGTGGCACACTCGGCCCTCTGTCGCAGATAATAGTATGTCTGCTCAAGGTGAGTTGCATTCGCTCAACCTCGTTGTGGTTTCCTCAGGTCTAAGACATCATTTAATGCACCCGGACAGCGTACAGGCAGCTCACGACGAGACTCACAAATCGCAAAAGAATTCGATTCTTTTGCTACATTCAATTTTGACTACAAAGCCCTAAACGACTAGCATGATACATCGTTATTACATGTCGTGATACACGGCAGCAAGCAACATGCGAAAGTATTGATTCTTGGGCCCGGAAGTTGTTAGGTTGAGGTATTGCGCCTTAGGGTGTCGAGGATTGTGGTAGCGTGACGGTTGGCGCAGAGCGAACGACTTGCTCGTCACAATGCTCTTAGCGCCGTGCTCCCCGCAAATCATTGGTAGAAACTCGCCCAATACTCCGGCTCTCGTCGCTGCCTTCCTCCCCTCTCCGCCCTCCCCTCCCTTTCTCTCACCATTGTAATTAWCCTGTAGTCCTAACGTCGCCGCGGTTACCCTTGAGACATCGAGGTGGAGGCTTGAAGTCCTATAGAGGTCGTCGCGGAGAGCACAGYTTATCTACCGCAATACCGTCAACATGTCTCAACCCCCACAACCAACGACGTGACCCACCCAACACCCTGGAATATCCTGCTTACGCTACCCTTACGCAACCTCGCATTCACTGCTACTGACACGGATGAATCCTCCCCCAGAGGTAAAGTCAAACGACAATGCACGCGTAGGCCAAAATGACACCGAGCAACGCGCCTACTGCTGGTACGCGTTGGGTCATGGGAGGCGCCTCGCATCCTCAGGACACGATCGACGAATGCGACAAGGGCGGTGACAACGACGCTCTCCTGACAGGCAAAACTGTGGTCAGCAACAGACGCGACTGAATGACTTACTGCGAATGAAGTCCCCCGACATTTCACCAACCACGCACCCTCTCTAACTAATGCCAACCCACGCCGGGGGACGCAGCACATAGTGGACGAACCGAGACGCCGACAACAAAAGGCGGGATGTGGTTGCTGAATGCCCCATCGCCACGCGGGTACTCAAAGGCGGTGCGGTGAAATAGAACCGCAACCCTCTACATGCTCGACCCGCGTTCTCCCCCAACCTAGAAACAGTCAGTTACCTTCTCATCCTCTCTCCGAGCTGTGGGTGGTATGTCAGCAATGGCGAGAGCGAAGGCGAAGGCGGGTATTCACCAACGAGCGAGGCGATGAGCTAAGGGATAGAGAAAGGCGGTTCAGCAAATGCGAGGAAAGAGTAGGAAGGTGTGAGTTCACCTGCAAGAAGCAACTAGAGAGAGACGGCGCGCCCGCGAGGTATTTACATGTTCTCGCCAGCGGGAATCAAAACAAGCCATCACGAAGGCTGACCCCGCCAGCCAACCTATGTTGACATCTAGTCCCGTTCTGCGTCATTACACCCGTGCATGGATATGAGAGACATTGGTCGCTTTCTTTAGTGGCTCATCCCCCCAACTTCGCCCGCGTCAAGTTAAAGTGAGCCTTCTTGCCTTTCTTCGTTCGTGTATCTTCCTCCGGTCCCCGCTTCACCTGAAGTCAAGGTGCAGCGCGAGTTACCCCGTCATATAATTTTACTCTGCCAGCGTCCTCCCCCCTTAGATGTCTTCGAATAGGAGTTAGGGATCCTTTCGAGCGCTTACTCAACGCCTATCCATATAAACCCTTCTCGTCTAAAAGCTCACGGTCAGTGCTATGTTCTATTTTCGTGTACAAGCCATGCGCCATGGCCAGTGGAGTATCCAGAAAAATCGTTACTGATAAACTAACTCATTGTAGACTCGTGTACGCCTGAGCGAGGAACGGGAGTGTGCTACTGCCTCGACAAACGCGCTTGGCTATTTTGCGCTTTCCTGCAATTGCTACTATCATCCGATTCAGACACGGTATCCGAACGCACTGAGGACAGGCCGCTAGATGAGGACAGATGCGGGACTTCTGGCGCGATTCGCGTAAGCACTCACCCTTTTTGCGAAGGTTTCCCTTCAGTTTCCCACATTTATATCCCACAGCTTCCGGGCGAGTGTGAGCGAGTCGACTCCTCAATGAGCTAGGTGTTGTGTTTGACTCGGACACTGAAATCGATATAGTTTCACCTTTGTGGCACGACAGGAATACACGACCCAGTCTCCATTTTAACCTCGGAAGCATTTCATAACGAAGTTCCGAGGGCAGTCAACCCTGCACCAAGCTCAATGTCACGATCCGGTTCAGTATCATTCCGCAGTACCCAGACGGCCCTCCGACCCCTCGCTATTGCCAGACGTGTCCAATAACGCTGAGTACCAGTGCGTCGCCACCCGGAAAACCTTTACTTGTTCTGACACAGTTCATTCTAGAGGACACAAAAGAGCTAACTCGCTGCTCCCTGTTGTCGTACAGTACTAATGCCGGATGCCAGTGCGCCACTACCAATACTCGTTCTAACGCAGTTTGACCACTTCTCAACGGGGCTCAACCCCAAACCTGTTCATCGTTAATTACTCAAAAGCAATAAATACCCGTGCAGATGGACCACGATACACCCAACCTACCGCTTTAGATGCGAGCCACTATCTCTCTCTTCGTCCTTACTTCGCTTTCCTTGGCTTCAGCGCAAACGCCGGCTCCAACCATCGATCTCGGCTATGCAAGATATCAGGGAATCGTTAACACTAAAACCAAGATATCTAGTTATTTGGGCTGCCGGGCCTGTAGGCGACTTACGATTCCGAGCGCCTCGGAGTCTTCCTTTTCTACGTGGTGTGCAAAAAGCAACAAGTGGGGGACCCGCATGTTGGCAAGCTGGCCCAGGGAAATCGCCAACCAACCCTTACCCGTTCGATTCATTGTTGCCCTTGGTGACGACGACGGCGTGCCACAAGCTGAAACACAGCAATTTCTTCACGCAGATAAAGCAGTTTCTCTCATCAACGCTAATCAAACATCTTCACTGAGCGGCCCGGCCGCGCAAAACTCTGAGGACTGTCTGTTTCTGAAGTACGACATCATGTACCCCCTCTACACGACGGTCAGGCCTAACGGACGGTAGTATGCACTTTCCAGGATCCGTTGTTCCGACGCGCCTACTCCCTGTGGTCTTTTGGATTCACGGTGGCGGGTGAGGTAATTTGCGAATTCTGTGTTTGCGAGGAATTGACTGCCATATCACAGATATGTGGCTGGCAGTGCACATCGGTATAACGGAGAAAATCTTGTCAGTGAAGCCCTCAATGGAGTGGTAGTTGTCATCATTCAGTATCGCCTTGGGATATTCGGTATGCGTTATCCTCTTCCCCGAGCATGTACTGATCACTTACTCTCAGGCTTTCTGTCCGGATCCAGGGTCAAGGCTAACGGCGCGCTGAATGCTGGCTTGCGTGAGTGCAAGAACATTCTCGTACATTCTTACATGACTGAGAATGCACATCACGTAAAGTTGACCAAGAATTCACATTGAAATGGGTACAACAACATGTGTGCTTACTTTTACAGCCTACGCCGTTTCTATTCTAATTTCTTAGATCAGGAAATTTGGAGGTGACCCAAATCGTGTCACTATGGGGGGAGTCTGTGGGTACGTATCAAATCTCATATATACTAGGGACATTCTGATGGATGGTGTAAGGGCAACCTCAAGATGGCCGACAGCGCGGGCCTAGCAGAGGGAGAATCCAAAGAGAACAGGATAGGGATTCTCCATGCTAGGAAGCGAAGTATATACTGWAGTAGCGTGGGAGGAATGAAGGATAACTGTACAGTACACCAGCCACAAGTCCGAACAAATATCACAAGGTACGAGAGGGCATGTGATAATGAAGTGGGAGGGGAATGTACAGGAGTCGTGCCAGCGACCTGGGGAAGTAAGAGCGAAGAGAAATGAAGTGGGGAAAGAGGACAAAGGTAGTCCGGACGAGCCCCGAAGTGTATAGACGAGTCCGAGCGAGTCCGAAGTGCGGGAAGACTCCGGAGTTACCGGACGTGGCTCGGATGCGAAAGGAGCGGTCGGAAAGGGAAGGGAAAGGAAAGGGAACGAAAGGGATGTACGTAAGAGTCCGTGGAATGAAAGAAAGGAGAAAGGAACGAGGAGGAAGGGAGAGGGACAGGGGAATAGGAGAAAATAGGAGTGTCCCCTTACAGATGGTCTCTTAGGTGCAGGTTCTGTGTTACAGCACGTCGTCGCTCGGAACGGAAGGACTAGTCCTCCCCTATTCAGAGCAGCTATGTCCAGCTCGTCTTTGTTACCTTCTCAACACCGCTTTGATGGGGCTTGTAAGGGGACACTCCTATTTTCTCCTATTCCCCTGTCCCTCTCCCTTCCTCCTTGTTCCTTTCTCTATCCTTCATCCCACGGACTCTTACATACATCCCCTTCGTTCCCCTTCGTTCCCCTTCGTTCCCTTTCGTTTCCCTTTCCTTTCCGACC
>CM033824.1:2399880-2419419 GCA_019677325.2 Pleurotus cornucopiae
ACGTCGGTCCGAGATGTTTGATCCGTTATCACGTGTGTCCTGATGCGGGTCCGTAACGTCCGAGTCATGTGCGAGCGARTCCGAGGAGTCGGATAGGAGTCGATAGGAGATAGGGGAAACCSGAATACACGGAACGGAAGGGTTCCACCCTTACAGTATTTGTTGCCGAGCTCACAAACCCGTAGATGTAGTGGTTCTCCAGACGCCATGCGTTGTTTGAGGGCCGCAAATGTTGCGAAACTGCAAACCACCAACAACAAAGTAAACCAGGCTGGGTTCTTCGGGACCTTTTCAACTGTGCCGGTGGTCGATGGAGAATTCATCACTGAACGGCCTACTCAGGCACTCCGGCGGGGAAGAGTTAATGGCGTACATAGCAGGCTTCTTTGTTCTTCTGCAGCCTCATCTAATTCTCGTTCCCAGAAAGCACTCCTGACTATGACCAACACACGTGAAGGCGACAGTTTCGTGGATCAAAGAACAGCTGCTACAGTCACGGTGGCGGGCTATACTCTCCGTCTGTTCCCTAACATGGGGACTGCAAATGCTGCCGCCGTGGCAAAACTGTATGCCGGGGTCAGTACGCCTATCGATCAAGCAAATGCTATCATGGGAGAATGTCAGTCTTCGTACGATCTTGCTAAACCTCAATACTGACGACTACTAATTTCGTAAAGCTATCTTTGTTTGTCCCACCTATTTCATGCTGAATGCCTTCCCCGGAGCCTCGTACAAGGTAAGTTGTGTTTTGTCAAACAGACACTTCTTACTATCTGTCTAGGGAGAATTCGCCGTCAACAATGTGTTACATGGCTGGGATATATCCTCCTACTTCCCTAGGTATACTAAACTTCCTCCAGTTGTAATTGTACTTATCTAGTTCTTCCAACAGTGCTGGGGCCCCAGCGTTCAACAACGCGGCATTTCTCATTGCCTTTTCAGGGGCATTCCTCAACTTCGCTACATCACTGGACCTGAACCGCAAAATTGACAGAAGGAACATCACTCCCCTTTGGCGTACATATAATCAAAGGGGATTCGAAATGCGATTCAACCGCACTGCTGGACAAGTGGGACAGCCCGATATTCGGGCTTTCTGGACGCCTGAGGCACTGAGGCTAAGATGCAAGTGAGTAAATCATTCCTCCACCTCAGTCTACAATCACTGAGCATCGTGATAGCTTTTGGGAGCGTGTTAGCCAACTCACCGCTCAGTAGTGTTACGGGCGAGGCGACGACTCGCATTCGCAGACCCCTAGCTCCTATTAATTCGATCAAGTACCTTCGCGCAAATGCGTGAACCTTCGAGCAGTCTTGGAACCTATCCTTGTCCTCGTACTACTTGTACCTTTTCCTACGCCTGAAATCCTAATCAAGTCTGGCGAGTCAATATGATTCCTTGCACATAGCTGAAAAACTCCGGGGCCCACCCTCCTCTCTGTTGTTCTACAGTGCGTACAATGACCAGGTTGACATCTGAATCTTTGCTAGGGAACCTCATTACAGACATAAGCGACTAAGAGGAGAAGGCCACTGCCTTGACAGACACTCTCGGCCGTTTTGGGACTCTCTGCAATCACCAGTTAGTGAATTCTTCTCTCGTCGGAATATTCAGACCATACCTTACTGAAGGGGGAGGACATATCCAGCAATACCCTGATCAGTGTACCCGCGACCTGGCACATCATTGTCTACCTCGCCCTTATGAATCGTGTAAAAGTGGTCGAAGTCTGACACGCTGTACAGCCTATACAGCGGAATGCTCCCGCAGATCTGTGTCTTGTATATGTATGCTGCAATTCCTTGGCTCGTATATCCATGCCCCGACACAGCGTTGTCCCGCTGCGTAGCTGATGTGGTGTAAAAATGTTCCTTCACGGAGGGGTTGTACAGGCGGTAGAGGGGGACCGTCCCTGCCTGCTGTGTAGTGTACACCCTTCCCATGTGCGGGCCCTCCACGTAGCTGTGGTTGGTGACGGCGCTGGCCATCTCCGTGGGGTTGGTGGTGTAGTAGTGGTCCTTTGCGCTCTTGTTGTAGGCACGTAGGAGGAACGTAGCCTTGGGAACAGCGGTGCAATCGTTCTGGGGAGGAGAGGCGGTGCTAGTCACGGGTGGGGTGCCTGTAGTCGGAGTGCTCGAAGTGAGGGTGGCGCTCGAAGGGCTGGGTGGCGCAATAGTATATGTAGTCGAGTCTGAGGTGCAGGTGCACACAGGGACATATTGGCGCTGTAATAGTGTATTATATGCATGAGTGGTATATCATGGACACCGGAATGCAGCGGAATCACTTTGAGTAGCACACCATCTGTGTTGGTTCCAGTGGGGGGCACGAGAGCGTAGGTTGTGTAAGTGACTGCAAGAATGAAGATTGCTGAGAACTTCATGCTGGTGGGTATTGTGCTGTAGAACCCTAGGTTACTCTGTTCTCTGTCTCTACTATGTAGGATTCTTTTATATTTGAGGGTGTCTTTGTGGCCTAGATTCGAAGCATAGGAATGACACCCACTAGGTCAATAACATGTCATGTTATTATGGGCTCTGGATGCTAGCAGACCTGTCCATACCACTTGCAGCAGTAAGCACTGCTATGCGCTGACAGCTCTGGATGCATCACGACAAAGGAACTTTCAAGAAGTCATTCTCGACTTCAATGCGGAGTGAGTTGGATAAAAATATGGTTGTATGGCGCTTGTTTTGTTGAAGAACCAGCTTTGTGTAGTATAGTGTCTGAATCACATACAGTTTGACATGGACGATAGTCACCGGTGTTGCGTAAGCCCCTGAAGATAGTGTCTAGGAGTGGGATTCTAGTTGGATTCTAGCGCAACCCAGCGGACGATGGTAATTACAGCATTGGTTCTGGAAATGTTTATGGTTCGAGCTAATTTTCATTCTACGCCCCTCTCCCACCGTCTGTCACTGCTACTACGCGCATTGGAATCGGGAAATTGAATGTCTGAATGGTCACATGACCGCGTCAGAGGTATAAGTATGTTGATGCGACTTCTCTCCCTCTTGCTTCCTTCCCCCCACACCGAGCCTATGAGATAACATCATTAGACCTTATGCTGTCCCTTATCGCACTTATCCATTCTATCCATGTGCATCGTCGACATCCTAATCCCCTGGTCAGTCCCTAGCACCTGAATCAGGCTGCCTTTTAGGTGGTAGCTTGACGAGCGGGAATGTGCTGGTATATGCGCAGTTTATTGTACGTTATTCTCTCTCTATACATCTTTTATACTAATTTTACTCACTTCCAGGCATCGTCAGGCTAGTTGGCGCCAGCTTTAAGTCAGTCAGAAGTAACAATGTGACTGTGAGAAACCAAGTTTCCACGATCGATATATATTTCTGACTCCGCGACTCCCATAAATCGGCACGTCAGAACTCCATTACCATTGCAAGGTCCGCTCGCCGACCAACATAAAATGAGCAGTGTGCAGCCCCGCTTTTACTCCCAACAACCCCATTCTCGTCGCTCTGTCTCCACAATGAATCAAGAAACCATATCGCTGTCTCGCGCAACTTCAGTCTCACGTGCTTCCAAGCAAGGCTCGACGGTCTCACGAAACCAGTCGCTGATCAAGAAGAACGTCGCGCCTCACGACCTCCGCCCTTCCGATGTCCTCATCGAGAGATTCGTTGCGTGGAAGGCGATCGTGAAACAGCTTATTGCGTACTTCGAGGTGCGTTCTCCGCAAAGGCGGGGCGATAGGAAACTCACGGTGACGCTTACAGGGTATCGCTGACATCCACAACAACACGGCCCGAGAACTCATCAAGCTCGGGGCAGTCATTCAAGTACCTTTTAGAGCGGGAAATCAGTTCTTAGGCGAAGGCGGGTTACAGGTGCGCGTTCAGTGATTGGAAAACGACTGCCGCTCAATGTCTATCCGCAGGATGTCTATTACAACATACGCGACAAGACGCGCTCTATAGCAGATCAGCACGCAAACTTAGGGCGAACTATCGATAGTTCCATTGTCCAGCACCTCCAGAAGCTCCGAGCAGAGATCAAGGCACATGTCAAGGTGCGCACACTTCTTTACGCTTAGGCGAGCAATCGTATATCTGTGTGTAGAACGTCCAAAACGACACCGGCAAATTGGCCACCAGTGTTGCAAGGGAGCGTGAATTATCCACGAAGCTCGTCGCCGAGCTCGC
This sequence comes from Pleurotus cornucopiae, assembly GCA_019677325.2. Classification (NCBI taxonomy): domain Eukaryota; kingdom Fungi; phylum Basidiomycota; class Agaricomycetes; order Agaricales; family Pleurotaceae; genus Pleurotus; species Pleurotus cornucopiae. Next base: position 2,404,048 of record CM033824.1, read on the forward strand.
CAACTCCATCTCCTCGTACAAGAACAGCCCGCTGCAGGTCACCAGCAAGACCGATCCGTGAGTCCATGTTCAATTCGTCCTATATTGTCAAACCTAAGTCGACGACAGATACGTATCCAACCAAGCCGTTGTCCGCCAACTACAGAAGCAAGTCCACGAGGAAAACCTTCTTCAGAAATCTATCATAATCATGCAGCAGAACTCCGCCCACTTCGAAGAGGGCATCGTCCGAGCTCTACAATCCGCCTGGCAAACGTACGACGAGTGGCAAGGCCGAATGACGTCACAAATCGCCGACATCCACACCCGTTTGTCCGAAAACTTTGGCTCGTTGGCTCCTGATCGGGAGTGGATCAGCTTCAGCGCCCGCTCGGATCACTTGCTTGACCCCGAGACGCCTCTCCGTAACCCGGACACCATCGTTTACCCGTGCAAAGACGATCCTATCATCATTCCTGTTCACACTGGCATTCTCGAGCGCAAGAAACGCTACACGCGTACATATCGAGAGTCGTTCTATGTGCTCACGGCCGCGGGATTCCTCCACGAGTACAGTTCTTCGGACCCCGCCACGCACGCTGGACAGTCGCCCATCTTCTCCCTATTCTTGCCTGCCTGCACGCTTGGCCCGCCTTCCAGCTCTGGCGCCAAGTCCCACAAATTCCATATCGAGGGCAGGAAGGACGGCATGGGGGCCATCAAGACGGGCTCTTTGCGCGAGAAGATGCACATCGGAAGCCGTAGCGCATATGCGTGGAGTTTCAGGGCGCGCAGTCGGGAAGATATGATGGAGTGGTGGAATGACATCCGCATGCTTTGCGCTAGATACCTGGTCGCGAGCGAGACCATCGAACGAAGTGGGCCGATTGCCGCTGCCGTCCGAGCTGCAGGCTATATCAGCGAGGAAGAAGACGACGACGACGAGGGTAGCAGCGTCGAGGAAGAACAGGAAGATGGCGCGCAGCACGATGATGACGATATCTATGCGGACGCTGACGGTGCCGACATGCCTCCTTCCTATTCGCACCCGGTGAAGGGACAGGCCATTGAGATGGGTCCCAATGGTTACGCGGTGAGTGATGTTGTGTTTGTGTGTGTCGAGCGATGCTTACCAGCATGAATTCCAGCTCGAGAAAAAGGCGAGGACGCCACCTCGGGCGACCTCTGACGACGGGGGAGAGGGCGCCGACCTGTCTAGGCGGGTCAGCAAACGGCAGCAGGAGAAAGCCCCCGAAGGCCGCGCTCCGCACACGAATGGCGACATGAGCACTCATGCTACAGACAAGGGGGTAGTTACTAATGGTAGGTAGAAAAGTTTTGCATAGAATCTAATCTCATCTTATTTTACACCTTATCTGAACATCTGTTCCATAGATAACGCCTCCCATCACGATGATGCTTTGCCAGAGGCACTCGGAGGAGACTATGCCCGTGCCGACGACACTGCCAACGAAGCGGGACCAGCGCCCGTCGAGAGCAAGTTTCAAGAGCGCCTAGAATGAGCACTGCTCATTGACCGATTTCCGGTATCTCCTTCGTCCTTGTATGGACACCTTTTTTTATTTGGATGTACAGGAATGGTTCTGTACTACATCTTTTCGCCTTTCTCCCTCGGTTCTACTTTTTCAGCTAATACTGTACATGTACGCAGTTGAGGTAGTCACCTCCCACGGACTTGGTAGTAAATTACATTGGCTTCTCTGAGTACACGGAGAACGGACACAAAATGAACGGCACGCACTGGATTGGAGTGCACCCTTCCTCGCGAGGCGGGGCAATCTCTCCACAGCTGAAACAATCAGATCGTCGAGAAACCATTGAGGATAATCTTCGCGGCGTGATACTTTGTGTAAAGAACAACACATCGGGATTTGCCTCGATTGCGCTAACGAAACGCAAGAGGGCGTATTCAAGAGGAACTGTTGTCCAAGCTCTACAGCCAAGGGCATAGCTGATGTGTTGTAGCTAGCACGCTCCCGGCGAGAGCCATGCATCGGGATTTCAGAAATAAGAAACAATTTCGGGAGGAATCTTGAACATGGAAGCCTGGCAAACGTTGAGCGCTTGAGCATTGAGCAGGGGAAGCCTCCTGGCTAATTCCTGAGCCTGAGGGTGTGGTCGATTCGAGCTTTCCATATGGTCGCGCAGCTTTTGAAGATAAATTCTTCATCGCCCTAGACGACTAGTATTTGATGCTTCAGGTCGTAACCGAACACCCTTAGTTAGTTGTACATATTACATGTTCCTATATAGTAAATAAACATTAGGTACGGCCAGCCTGTTCTACAACCTCACAATGGTAATTACGGCGAACCACTGTTGACTCGAGTGACAGAACTGTAAGTTGGGATTGCAGCGATTTGTCCATTTTTTCTATCTCCACCACATTGACCAACCGTGTCAAACTCCCCAATAACGATTCCAGCGAAGGCTCCGGAAGAATCAATTTGCCAGTCGTCCGATCTTCATGGGTAATATAATGAATACATACACGCAACAGCTGATGCATGAACTCGTCTCTCCTCTGGATGTTGCCTACTTGAGTTATTGTCACTGGGTTTGCGGATGACAGGAGCACGCAAAGGCCTCCTAATGCGCCACTGATTTGGGAGATAATATCTCGGTGCTCTGCGCTGGCAGCGAGTTCCGCGAGGTTGCCCTTAGCCAGATCCAAAAATCTGATCACGAACGTGAAGACGCTGTCCGACCACAGAGTCGGCTCTACTACTTCGAGCGAGCTCCACCTCTTCTGAATGGTGGAAGCCATTTGCATGGTGAAGGATGCACTGACATCGATGTTGGCGGGAAAGTAAAGGAATTCGCTGATGTGGTTTACGAACCAGCATAGCCGGAAGAGCGACCGATACATCTGTTTATGCTCATCGATCGAAACGAGCTTGAGAACCTCCTTGAGGACGTGGGTAGAAAATAGTTGGATTCTGAGGGAAGATGATATTTTGGTGCATATCCAGCTCATCATCCCCTGGAAAATATGGGGATGGATATCCTGCGAAATGGCAAGGGCGACCGCCAATATCTGGCACTCGGAGAAATCCAGGGCATGCGCACCGAAGACCTCGTCCATTCGTTCGTGAATGGATTGTGGGTCATGAGAATTAAAGAATTCTAGCCCGAAGACATCCGTCAATATCTTCAGCGCGTGGAATGATACGACTTCTATGATCCACTGGTGCTCTGGATTTACGTGATGCTTGTAAGCAGTGATGCTCAAGAGTGCGAGGAGCGGGCTCTTATCGAGATCCCAGTCCGAAAAATCGGCCTGTACGATGCTTCTAGCTAGTTTGGCTACCACGGTCACGAAGGGGAACTTCACGAGTTGGTCGAAATTGCCGGGCGGGAGGTTGTTCCTGACGTGGTACTTCTCGACCGCCAGGACGGCACTGAGCACCTGTACCCTGACGCCGATGGGTACATTGGTGATGCCCGAGATGTCCCGCTTCGCCAGCACGTTGAGGACGTTCAGCTGGCATTGCAAGGACGCCTCGAAGGAGAGTAGATGTAGGACAGTATTCACCTCTTTCTCATCCCACGACCACTGGGATTTCAGCAGGGAATTCAACGGACCGACCGCATGAGTCAGAGTCTCGTCATCATGAGTGTCCTGGATGAGTTCGTGGAAAGCGTTCAGATTGTCTCGACTCAAAGAAGGCACGGACGGCTGGTCGTCAGCTTTCCACGTCTCGCGTAATCTGAGGAGTGTCCGGATTCCGCTTTGGAATGGGGAGGTAGCGGGATAGCATATTCCATGGTAGACGGTGAAGAGTACTGTCAAGGCAGTCAACGATATTGCGGCGCCACCGATGATGAAGGCGCTGTCCAGGTATTGACCTCGTTCATCTAATTTGATGGATATGGATGTGACGTAGTCAAGTAAGCCCAGTGCAAAGATGAACACGGGTAACGTGAGAGTCATAGGTAACGTCTCTAGGAATGGGCCCAGTGATGTTTGAGCACCTTTCCATCTGCGGTGGATATCGGTCAGGCGACTAATCGCGTCTCCGTCTGGCCGGGTAAGCCTCGTCAAGTAGCTGCGACCCACCACAGCTAACGCAGCAGTACAAAGCTACATCCCCTGAAAAGTGAGCATTTGCGTTCAGATACAAGAGAGGACGTACCGCAAATATTAACGACGCAAAACAGTAAATATTGAGTCGAATATCTTCCGGTTCCGGCTCAAACTTCTCAGGTTCAGTCGGGTGAAGGAACTGTGATGCATTTATTCTGTTCATAGATACGATGATTTCTGTGAGGTTTGCAAGTAATACATTAGTCTTGTCCGCCGGGTCGGGTTTCAGATTTCCGATGGCTTCGACCAGAAACGAGGTGACGATAGCAGAGAATAAACCAATCTGAGGAGAGAATCGAGTGAGTAACGCGTTTCTGATGTCGATGACCACGTACAAAGATAAGTAACGTATCGAGGCCCCCGCGCCATCTGTCAATAGTGGGACTCATCTTCTTCAACGTCGACCGTAGGAGCGGGTTCCATGCTGAAGCGCTGCGAACGGGAACCGACGGTGCTGTCGTTCTGGAGGCATCTAATTGACTTTTAGCTATCCCCTAACCATGGAGATACGCGTAAACTCTCACCTTCATTATCCTGTCGCGCGTTGATTTCGCTCAAGAGCCGAATCTGCTCCTTCGTGTGCTCGTCCTGCTTGATTTGCCAGTCGACTAGTTGCCGTATAAGCTCCGTTTGTTTTTCAAACAGCATGAGCACCCTAGATCCCATTTTCTTGCTCAACTCTTCCGATGAACCTGCTTTGTTCGCACTTACTGGTCATCAATCAGGTTTGAAGGTCGAGCACTCGTAGAACCAATACTGTCAAGTCGCCTACGAGGTGGTGAACTCCAACAACTACACGGACCCCAGGGAAAGACACTTACGAAGAGTAGAGCGTATCATCGTTGTCGTCCGCATATGCATCGAGTGGTTTGCTGAAGACACGGGACCGACTGTTGCGATCGTCAGTCACAACCGATCGCCAAGATGCCAAGAAAATGGATTCAACTTGTCCTCGTCGTCCGCACTCCTACTCGTTGAAATTGACTTCAGTATGGGTCGCGGTGGTGTCGACATGGTGGGAGAAAAACGAACGGCGCAGTCACTAAGACGGAAGACGAGAACATATACGTATACTGTACCATATGCTGTGCACGGGTATTTTTTGTTAGACACGTCGTCTGGATATGGGCAAAACTTCACAAGCGAATCTAGTCCGGGCAATAACGATGGGAAAGCTATCTCTTGTACCTACAAATAATATATCATAAGCTAGTGGTAGATCATGAAATTCGTCAATAGTCGTGAGCATGATAGTTCGTGAACGGAAGCCAAAATAATTCAATGGTATTCACAGCGCAGTCAGAACCATATATAGAAGGAAAGAAGATAATGTGTGGTCAGATTTCGATTAGATGTCACCGCCTCACACCAACACCAAGTCCAAGTCGATAACCAACCCGCCTCAAAACGACGCGAAGAACAACAGCAGCGACGCCGAGTCCAACGAGGAATACGTACGGGGGCAGGGAGCGGATAGTGGCAGGATTGCTCCAAGGATGCGATGGGCGGGGGGTACCATCTTCGTTTTCGGAGCTGTCATGGCTTGCTCCGGATCCCGAGTATAATGACGCCGGGGATAACGCCAACCAATCTTTCCAACGATTGGATGGTGTCAACGGAGCCTCGCGCGCGGAAGGGGATGCAGTGGCAGGTTGGAACAACCCCTTTTGGGCTTCACCCAGTTCAACGTCGTCTTTGCCAACGCCAACAGCTGTCTGCGAGCGAGACGACGAGGGCGTGTTCAGCGAGACAGTATGTTGCCGGAATACGCGTCCGAGCACGGACTGGGGGACCAAGTTCATGAAGAGACCCAAGTTGAAGCCGGCGCTGAACGTCTGGGCGGGTTTCTGGGATTTGTTGCTGGTTGTGTCGGGAATTGGTTCCTTGGTCACGGAAGCCTCGAATTGTCGTCTTCGTTCTTCCGCATCTTCCAGAGCATCTACCCTCTTCTCTGCCTCGTCTAAGCGTGTCTTGTACGACTCGACCAAGGCTAGCGCATCCGCAAGCTCCGTTTGCAACGTTTGCTCCCGTTCAACCCAAGCCGCCTTCTCAGCTGCGTATTCCTGGACTTCCTTCTCTTTCTCCGCAATGCGCCCCTGCAGCTCCTCCAACGCTCTAGATTTGTCAACCAACAAATCCTCCAAGGCCGCTCGCTTTGACGGCTCTTCGGTTTCGACATTCGAAACTACCGAGGGCCCGTCTCCTCCGCCGATATGTTCGTTCGATTCAACAACTTCGTCCTCCTCCTTAGAGATCCCAAAGATTTCCGAAATACCTGCCCTCTTCGTCTGGCCGCTACTTCTGCGACTCACACTAACTCTCCCACTTCCACTACTAACCCCGCTGCCGCCGCTCAGCTTAATCCTCCTCTTACTGGCCTTCCCACTTCCGTCTTCGCTGGGTGCCTTCGTCCATCCGTCGCTATTCCCGAAGCTCCCATTCTGGGCCTCCGAGACGCCATCGTCGCTAAGCAGAGAATCGACGCTGCCTGTCAACAGAGACACGCCATCGCCGTCAATGGCATTCCATGACGCGCCGAGGCCGCGGAGGGAGCCATGCTGCGGTTTTGGCGCATGGATATGAGAGTTAGGGAGAGCTGGTAGCTGTCGCGAGCCGGTGGATTGCGAAGGCAAGGTTTGGGCAGCGGGAAGAAATACGACGGGCGATCCTGAAGCGGGGGGATGAGGAAGCGGCCTCCCTTTCAGACTATCAACACTGGATATCGAGCGCTCAACAGGAGTCTCTGAAGTCGATGGGAGATGTTTCATCGTGATGATAGCGGTTCCATTCCCGTCGAGCTCCCAAGCGTGGATGCCGCTGGATTTCTCTACTTCTATCTGGGCAAGTAGTTCTTCCATGGACAGCTCTTCGTCCGCCTGAGCAACGCGCTCGAATTTGGGAGCCTGCGGACTTGGCTCCCCGGATCCGCCGCCTTCATCGCCGCCCTCAGTCGCGGTATCGTATTGACCGCCTTCTGTAGCAGTGTCGTAGGTCTCAGCGTCGGATTGAAGGGGTTCGAGTACTTGGTGGGAAGGTGGTAGAAACTGCGGAGGCTGAGTGTGATAGATAGCTGTGCCTGTCTGGTGGGGGCGTAGGGTAGGATGCACCGGATCCTCCGAGCCGCTGACGCTGCTTTCACTTCCGCTTCGAGTGCGACCTGACCAGCCTGCAAAATTATTTAGATCACCGTTTGAATCAATGATTGAGACTTACCCGTAGACTCGTCGACGCTCCCGCTTCTCTCAAAGGTTTCGACCATCCCTTTGACACGGCCATGCTTCAGTTTCCCTACGCTAACACGACCTTTTCGCACGCGCTTGACCGGTGTAACGTCGTCTAACGGATGTTTGGCATTGGATTGAAAGGTCGTGTCGAAAAAGTCGTTGTCCGAGTGAGATCTGTCGATGTCGAGAGATGAGGTGGAAGAAGCAGAGTCGTACTGGACGTGTTCCCCGAAAGGAGTATCATTGCTGGACGGTCCATTGAAGTCGTTATTACCGAACCCCCAGATGCGGCCCTTCAGAACATTCTGCCTGAGAGTACGCGATGCTGCAAAGAGAGCGGTCGACCACAACTTGTTGATGCCATAGCTGCGCGAATGTCAACGCTCAACTCCGGCTGTTTTAAGCAGCATCACGTACTCGTTCAGATCCTGCTCATTGAACCTCAGGAATTCCTTCCCCGTGATTTTCGAGGTCTTCACGAAGGCCGCAATGTCGCGCGCGACAGGGGCCGGCAATTGCAGCGATTCCCCCGACCGAACGCGGAGAGCAGTGGCAAGGTATGTCGCGAGCTGAGAGGGTGTCCACAGTTTGGGATTTGCGGGTAGATCGACGTCGAATGAAGGCGAATGTCCGTGTCCTGAGGTGTACAGCTGCTTCGTCGGCGAGGGTGACGGCGGCACTGGTAACGGTCTCGGAGACTCTCCAGTCAGACTTCTCGAGTACCTGTGGCCACTTCCATGAGAATAGCCGTATTGCCTCTGACTTGGCCGGCTCCTCGTGGGACTTGGGCTGGGACTGGGGATGTAGTTGTGAATCGGCCTGGCGCTTTGCGATGTTGAGTTGGAACGAGAGAGGAGAGCGGTAGATGTGGTTTTGATAGCATAGGGATGTGGGTTTGGCTTTAAGACGTCCTTGTCCTTCGACAAGTTAGCCATCGCTCACCGCGCTGAATGGTGAGCTCGTTGATAAGGTCGCTGTCAAGAACGGCGACCAACGTGAACTTACCAAATCCAGCGTCATTGCAAACAAGCGCCCACGCCCGGCATCCGCAGGCCTATAACACTGCGAGGCAAACCACCATCCAAGACCGTTGCATCCACAACCAATATATTGGCGAAGTACGTATACACCCTATATTTTACACAGATAGTCAAGGCACCTTTAGTCCAACTTCCAGTCGTCGATTCACGCTGGAGGACCTAATGCAAGAATGCTGAATTGGACACTCGACGAAGACGAGATATAATTCTCTCTTATATACCTCGCAGCATCCTGTCAGACGCACGGGCCGTTAGCACCATTTCAACCAGAGATTCAGATGCAGACTCACGGCGAGGAAATCATTGCATGGGCCCCTGTCCAGAGGGCCACTCCTCGTCCCATCAAGTTCAACCAACCGCATCCCAGTCGTCTTCGTATCCGCCGACGTCGACGTCCCCTGCGCCCCAACCGCCGCAACACCATCCTTCACCGCATCAACAACAGCAGACGCCATCCCAGCCACGCCTTGCCCGGTGCTCGCCTTCTCCCGCAGATCAGGTTCCGGCGCCGCCACGAACGCCGCGAAGTGTAGATCGGTGTTCATAACTTCGTCGGTGACCGCCGACTGCCCTTGCGACGCGGTGTCCGCGTGGATGTGGCTGAACAGGGTCGTGGTTTCGAGGAGATGGGCGCGCTCGTTGGGGGTCATGGCTGCGTTCATAGTTAGTGTGCTGTACTTCGCGGGTCGCAGCAACTTACTCTGGCACTGCTCGACGAATTGGTACAGAGCACTGTGAGGTGCGAATGTCACATCGCTCTGGCGGGGACATCAGCGATCACGTTCAGCGAGAATGGATAGACCACCGACATTCATTAACGAATGCAACAGCGCCATCGTCCCGCAAGCGTTTCTGATCTACATCGGAAACCCGTCAGCGCTATACCCCGATATATGTCGTGTAGCACGTACAGTCTGCTTGATCCAAATCACAGTAGGATCTACAGGAACCCCGCCGCCCTCGCTCTTCAGCTTCTCGTCCTCCGCTTGGTGTTTCTCCTTGATTTGTCCCGAGAGGGGGAATATCAGGATAACGGCTTTGGTTGGCTGCGGGACCATGGCGAGAAGCTTCGTTTACCCGCCATCAGAATTCGCGATTCTGTTCCGCAACGCGCATGTATAGCTACCTCTTCGTCCAAGCCATACACATCCCCGAAGCAGGCTTGGGACGTGACTAGTCCGGCCCTCTTGGCCCACTAGATACGAGACTTGTTAGCATCGGTAGCTGGATCGATGCTGTGGCTTACCGAGTTGAATACCTAAACATATCACCCAACATAACGGAAGTTAACTGTAAGCCGCGGTTTCAGCACTTTCTGCTTACCTCAGGGTTGCATTCAAGAGGGATCCATTTTCCGGCAGAAGTCATTTCAAAGTCTTTCTTTTGTGATAGTGCAGTAGATGAAGGTTGAGCGTAAGGTGAGCGCCCCCAAATGCTGTTGAAGTGGGATATGACTCTATGAGAACATTGCACCACAGAAATCGATCATTTAGATAAGATCATCTTGCTTGAAGCCCCTTAAATCGATCATTTTTCCTCCTCGCCGCCATGTCCCAAAACAATTTCTTCCCATCCATCGGCGCAGTTGCTGAAAAAGCAGATAATGCACCAGAGAATGAGCAAGTAACGCTCGATAAAGAGGCTGATGTTACACCTGCACAAGAGATCGAGTCGCTTTGTATGAAATGTGGAGAACAAGTGCGTTTCGTAGCGATAGTGTTGCCAAGTGGTATGGCTTACTGATTCGAACGAGTACCAGTAGGGAATCACTCGTATGCTCCTTACATCAATACCGTACTTCCGAGAAGTCATTGTTATGTCGTTTCGGTGCGAGCACTGCGGGGCGACGAACAACGAAGTGCAATCTGCTGGGGAGATCAGGCGTATGTTGTTATTCTTAGGATGTAAATGACTTACTAACGAGATTACAGCCGAGGGTATATCATATACCGTCCGCGTCCTCGCCCGCCCGGACTTAAATCGACAGATCGTTCGCTCGGCGACTTGTGACATAGCTATCCCGGAATACCAGCTAACATTACCCGCGTCGTCTCGAGGACAGCTCACCACTGTCGAAGGCCTCATCCGCGACGTCGTTGCTGACCTCAGCCTCGATCAACCCGTCCGGAAATATCAAGATCCCGAAAACTATACCAAAATCCAGACGTTGATCGGCCAGCTCAGGGAAATCCTAGCGGACGAAGAGAATGACGAGGATGGCGACGATAAGGACGTGGAGAAGCCGGGTGTGGTGGTGCTGAGACACGCCGCTGACAAGGACAATATCCCTATGCCCCCGTTTACGATCAAGCTCGACGATCCGTCTGGCAACTCGTTCATCGAGTTCGTGGGGAATATGGCTGACCCGAAGTGGACTATGAAGACATACGCCCGGACATTCCAGCAAAACGTCGGTTTGGGTTTGGTAGCGGATGAGGGGAAAGAGCCGAGTAAAGAGGTGGAAACGATAGGCGGAGAGGGTGTGAACGAAGAGATATTCGTCTTCCATGGGACGTGTTCGAGTTGCGGGCACCCGTTGGATACGATGATGAAGAAGGTCAACATACCCTACTTCAAGGATATCATCATCATGTCGACGAACTGCGACCGGTGTGGGTACCGAGATAACGAGGTCAAGTCTGGGTCAGCGATATCCGAGCAGGGCAAGCGGATAACGTTGAAAGTCGAGGATAAGGAGGATCTCAGCAGGGATATCCTCAAGGTCCGTCTATTCTTCCTTAAATTGACTTAATATCCCTCGTTTTGACGTTACTTACTACATCAGAGTGAAACGGCTGGTTTAACAATACCTGAGATTGACCTGGTGCTCTCGCATGGAACTCTAGGTGGACGATTTACGACGCTGGAGGGTATTTTGGAACAAGTGTATGAGGAATTATCAGAGAAGGTGTTCGCAAATGAGGCAGGAGACTCGAAGGATCCTCAAGATCGTAATTCCTTTGAAACCTTCTTGAAGAACTTGAAGGAGGTACGTGCTTTCTTTTATCCCTGGTCGAGTTCCAACTAATCACCCACGACTCGTAGGTGAGGAACGCTGAACGACCGTTCACGCTGATTCTGGACGACCCTCTCGCCAACTCGTACGTGCAGAACTTGTACGCGCCGGACCCAGATCCGAACATGCAGGTCGAGATGTACGACCGCACGTTTGACCAGAACGAAGAATTGGGGCTGAATGATATAAAAGTAGAAGGGTATGAGAACGACGCCGAGGCTGCAGGGCAAGAGAAAGAAGAGAAAGAGGCCATAAAGCCATAGCTATGCCTTCTTTTACTCCATATTTCTTTGGTCAATGTTACAATCTATTGTACAAGGATTTTGAATACAGTTATTCTGAGTCGAGGCGACGAACTACTGAACGACCATCTTGTCAGACTGTGTGGTGTCCTGGAATAGATACCAGGCATATCTGAGGATTCGTTGCGAATCGACGTCGAGTTTTTGCGAGGCTTCTTCGAACGGGAGCAAATGGGAGGTATAGCACAGCTCGTCAGGCATCCCTGTTCCTTCCTCTCTAACCTATAGAACGCGCAAAAGATCAAGCAATTGTCTGTTGTTAAATTTCATTCATTCGTAGAAAGTAGACCACGTACAGCGTTAGGGGGTATTTGCCCGACGTACCAGTGGATAAAGTACACCCGGGCGCTGTCAACGTTGTATTTTGTGAAGGGATTACGACTGGGGCGTGGTTTATATGTCTTCGTAGAGACGAAGAAGGGCTCTGAGGTTTTAATTGGACTGTTTGATCGTGCAGTGTTCTGATCTTGGGGAGGTATGGGCGCGTTCGATGGGATGTAAAGGGGTAGAAAGGTCGCCCGAAATCCTGACTTGCAACGCTATATATCAGTGACCGCAATAGGTATTGAATATGACTGAGCGAACCTCCTCATAAGCCTCCCGCAAGACGGCCGTTTCCATCGCCTCTCCTGCATCCTTCCTTCCTTTTGGGAAGAAGTATTGTTTCCGCCTAGGATCGTAGCATAGCTAAAACATCACAGCGTTTGCAAAACATCCTAATCGCAAGGGTAGGTCATACCACAACTTTCTGTGTCTCAGGCTGGATGATGACCATCCCCACTCCTAACATAAAGTCTTGGGCGGACCTATGCACGCGTGCACCATCGTGTCCACGGTATAAGCATCACACAACAGCCGACTGCTCATTGAGTACTTACCATAGGCCTTGCGAAACGGATTTCCCTGAGAAAGGAGAGAACCTGAACCTCGTCCGGGGCTGGACGTTCTTAGTGTGTGCAGGTTGAGCTGGTCGCGGTTTGCCGTCTGTCTCCGCCATTACATGGCCGGTTTTGACATCAGAAGTGGACGTTCGTCGCGCGGAAAACCGTCTGAAGAGATCCATGAATATCGAAGCCTCAGGCTAAAGCAAAGAGACGTGTTGAGCGGCCTGAGTCAAGTGGCGAACCCTGTCTTAAGCGGAAGCAAATGGACTTGGACACATGACCAGCAAGTGGCGGAAGCAATTTGAATCTCGTTCAATGATCAATTGCCGATGGGTTGGCGGTAAAGTATTCAATCTATACGGCGCCTCAACCAACCAACCAAGTATTGGCACCGACACCGCGAGCCCACGAAATCCATAATGTATCAAGCCGAACCGTGAAGATGTAGCAACGTATCAACAGTACTCAGGAGTCTGTCAAACCACATACCTCGCGCCCGCGTCCACCCATTTTGAGAGTTGTTGGACTACACTCATCTATTCAATGCTGAGTACAGGGGAGGCAGGGCGAAATAGCGAAGCAACGGGGGTGTCATAGCAGAGGCAGAGGGCGGGTAATCAGAATCCTGGAAAGGGATCCCCTTATTCCTCCCGTAGAGCAAACAAGTTAAGTAGCGATCGAATGACAGGGTAACTGACTTTTCCCAGGTTGGGGCGAACGCGGATTGAGCACGGTGTATGTAGAGGGTTGCGGTTCTATTTCACCACGCCGCCTTTGGGTACCCGCCTGGGGATGGGGCATTCAGCAACCACCTCCCGCCTTTTGTTGCCGGCGTCTCGGTTCGTCCACTATGTGCTGTGTCCCCCGGCGTGGGTTGGCATTAGTTGGAGAGGGTGCGTGGTTGGTGAAATGTCGGGGGACTTCGTTCGCAGTAAGTCACTCAGTCGCGTTAGTTGAGAACATACGCTGACCACAGTTTCGCCTGCCAGGAGGGCGTCGTTGTCACCGCCCTTGTCGCATTCGTCGATCGTGTCCTGAGGATGCGAGGCGCCTCCCATGACCCAACGCGTACCAGCAGTAGGCGCGTTGCTCGGTGTCATTTGGCCTACGCGTGCATTGTCGTTTGACTTTACCTCTGGGGGAGGATTCATCCGTGTCAGTAGCAGTGAATGCGAGGTTGCGTAAGGGTAGCGTAAGCAGGATATTCCAGGGTGTTGGGTGGGTCACGTCGTTGGTTGTGGGGGTTGAGACATGTTGACGGTATTGCGGTAGATAARCTGTGCTCTCCGCGACGACCTCTATAGGACTTCAAGCCTCCACCTCGATGTCTCAAGGGTAACCGCGGCGACGTTAGGACTACAGGWTAATTACAATGGTGAGAGAAAGGGAGGGGAGGGCGGAGAGGGGAGGAAGGCAGCGACGAGAGCCGGAGTATTGGGCGAGTTTCTACCAATGATTTGCGGGGAGCACGGCGCTAAGAGCATTGTGACGAGCAAGTCGTTCGCTCTGCGCCAACCGTCACGCTACCACAATCCTCGACACCCTAAGGCGCAATACCTCAACCTAACAACTTCCGGGCCCAAGAATCAAAACTTTCGCATGTTGCTTGCTGCCGTGTATCACGACATGTAATAACGATGTATCATGCTAGTCGTTTAGGGCTTTGTAGTCAAAATTGAATGTAGCAAAAGAATCGAATTCTTTTGCGATTTGTGAGTCTCGTCGTGAGCTGCCTGTACGCTGTCCGGGTGCATTAAATGATGTCTTAGACCTGAGGAAACCACAACGAGGTTGAGCGAATGCAACTCACCTTGAGCAGACATACTATTATCTGCGACAGAGGGCCGAGTGTGCCGCCACTAGCACTGCGTGAAGCAGCGCCAACTCGATGCCGTTGACGAGCACTCACGGTGCGCTATAGTAGATGGTGCATGCCAAGTGGAACCAATTAGGCGAAGGCATCGAGGCGTGTTCCCGTTTCGGGCGACATTAGGGCAGGTTTGTGAAGTTCAAGCGCTCGCCCACCACACTTCGGGCCCGGTCTGCTCGTCGAAATGTTAGTCCCTCGGGTCTGGGGTTGGCTGAGTTTGAAATATACATTTCCTAGCGCTGGGGTTTGGCTGAGCGCGTCACATTTGTCACACATGTTCTATATACGGCGCCAATCTGATAACAATTGCAACAATGGTTCGTACTACCAACAGCCGCACCCAAACACTTCGAGAAGCTGCCAATGCTCAAGCACGACATCGTCTACGGACCTCTGCTGTCCTTGCCGCAGTTGTAGGGGGGGCTGCCCTTCATATGGCTCAGTATCTGATCAAGACTCCTATGTATACCTCTGCTCTCACTGGTGAGCAATGGACGAAGGAACTTCTTGATGGACATTGGGAGCGCTTTCACAATATGATGGGGATGAATAAGCGAGTCTTTCGAAAGCTCAATCAGGAGCTGGAGAAGTACTCTGGATTCAAGGGTTCAAGGTATATTGGGCAGGAGGAGCAGTTGGCAATGTTTCTGTACATGTGCCGGTCAGGTGCGGTACACCGAGAAGTGCGTGAGCGTTTCCAACATAGTCCTGGGACAATAACACGGTATACATATCAACTTGAATTTTTTAACCGTTGCTAATGATTCTCTAGGGTGTTCGACAACCTTCTGAACCGTTTAACTGATCCTCAGTTTTATACGCGCTATATGAAGCTTCCGCCAAGTGATATCACACCGCCCGAGATACGTACCAACCCCAAACTCTTCCCATTCCTCAAAGACTGTCTTGGAGCTCTTGACGGTACTCATATCGATGCCTTTATCCCTGA
>CM033824.1:2420959-2578431 GCA_019677325.2 Pleurotus cornucopiae
ATCCCAACCAAATCCCGAAAGAGAGCGAAGGACTTGGACAACAAGAAAGCTCTCTTTGAGCTAACCAACATGATAAGTCATAGCCTGTAGACTAAGATATCAAGTACGCACCGATTTGAACCTATCACGACAACTGGTAGCAGTCTTGCGACTACCCTTGCTCCTCTCTTCACTACCCTTCAAGCTTTCTTCAGCTGCGGTCCATACCAGGGTTTTCCAGCCATTGTCCCCTTGATTGCCAGCAGCTTGTTGCTCAAGAAGGCAGTCAAGAAGGGCCTTGTCGTCGGCATCTGTCCATATGGCCTTTTTCCCCTTCGATACAGGGGGATTCTCCTTATTTGATTGCGTCGAAGAAGGCATTGTCGCGTGAGTGAAAGAAGTGAGGGGAGAGAAGCGAAGGGGGAGAAGCGAAGGGGGAAGAAGCAAGGGGATACGAAGAAGCGCCGAGAATTGATGTGACATGGGCCTTAGCCGGCCTGCCCCAAGCCCCAATGCAGCAGAGCAAACCGCCGGCTTGGGGTAGGTTTGGGCCAGGTTTGATCTAACCGTGGGACTCAAATTTGGCAGGTCGGGGCTAACATTTCGACGAGCAGACCGGGCCCTTCAAAGCTTCTTCATCTTTCGCGCTACGCGGAGCGCACTGTACCGCTTGACCGAGACACGCTAGACATGCGTTTCCATTGATGTTTCTACAAAAGGCATAACAAATTGAGTATCCAAAAGCCCATAAACGCGCCCGCCGTTCAACGACACTCAATCAGTTGCGACGTCGGCTGATGCGCGCTGGTGGCTAGTACAACCAAGCTTCCATTCCACATACTACGCTCATTCTTATGATGATCCAGCTCGAGGACACTTTGGAGCAAACAGGTATGTTTACCTCATTTATTTACCTACCCGGGAAAAGATCTTATCCTTTTCTAGATCATGATGATAATTCAGATGGGACATAGTGCATCGGCGATGAAAATAATTATTCTCTTGACGGAATCAAATGTTTATGACTTACGGCGTACATCCGTCAAACCCGACCCAGCGTGCCGCCAATGAAGTAGCACTAACACATCAAGACGTCTTCTTATGATGACTAGGGTGATGGGATGTCGAGCAACAACACAGACCTGTCAATCTGCCACTACGAATACTCATTGAGTTGCGAGTAATATGATTATTCGTAGAATGAAGACTCTAACCGCCGGCGACGGCGACAGGTCATGCAATTGATTGAACTGCTGGGCAAAGGCTATTCTATGCTTCGAATCACAGCTAATATCCAGGTTGAGGTCGCCGCTAAAGATACTACTAGAGACTCTAGCTCAAGTATAAAAGCAGCCAGCAGAGTCCGGGATAGACCAGCACTCTACGCTTCTAACGTTTCTCCACTTCAACAAATCACGACCGCTACTAGTACCAGCCTCACCCTTAATACATATCAACCATGAAGTTCTCCGCTTCTCTCGTCTTCGCAATTGTCTACGCAACCCAATCCCTCGCCCTCCCCACCGGGATCAACGCCGACGGCCAACTCATTGAGGTAATCGTTACCGCGTTCTGATATTCCAAGGACAATTCACTGACAACAAGTATCTATGTATAGCGTCACTACTCTGCTCCGGCGAACCCTGAGACGTATATCCCGTCCAGGCCTCCTTCGAACACATACGTGCCTCCTGCTAACACCTATGTCCCGCCTGTCTATACATACGTCCCACCGGCTCCTCCTTCCAGCACTTATGTTCCACCAGTGGAAACATATGTCCCCCCTGTTAACACATACACCCCACCTAGCCCTTCGAGCACCTACGTCCCTCCCAAGAGCACGACACACACCCCTCCTGCAACCACCCACGCTCCCCCTCCGCCGAAAGACGATTGCTCCGCTGTCCACAAGGCCACCTTCCTCCAACGCGCCTACAGCGGCGGCGCAACGGACCACTTCTACACCACCAACGGCAACGAGATGACCAGCGCCGTCACCCACCTGGGCTACACGAAGGAAGGACATGCAGCGAAGGTGTACAACACCCGGGAGGCGGAGACGATCCCCCTCTATCGCTTGTTTAGCCCCTCTGCGGGTGATCATTTCTACACRACTTCGGCTGGGGAGAGGGACAACGCTGCGAAGGCGCTAGGATACAAGAGCGAAGGTGTCGCGGCGTACATCTACAAGAAACAGATCTGCGGGAGTGTACCGTTGTACAGGCTCTACAGCCCTTCAGCAACGGACCACTTCTACACGATCTCGAAGAGCGAGGCGAACAATGCTGCGTCCAAGCTTGGGTATGTGAATGAGGGAGTTGCTGGCTACGTCCTTCCCCCTCATTAAGGTACGGCCCATACATCCTTACCGGAGAATCCCTCGCTCACCGACAGTTACAGTGCGCCCATTAGGTGACCGCGCTCGAGGAGGCGCTCCTCTTTTGTTATCTCTTTAGAAGCCTTTTAATGATGGTCTCAGTTCATGAACCCTCATGCACTTACTTTGCTGTCGATTTATTCACTTCGACTTCCTTGCCAAATTCACATTTTTACTCGTTCGTTACTGCAAGAGAAGCTGAACCCTACCAGCAGGGGCTGATCACCCCTGAGGGCTAAGCGCTAGGCTCCTGTCTAACCCAGGGTTCGCGCTGTCTCGTAACCTCGTTGGTTAGTTGCTCTCCCAGAGTTGCTCGTCGTTGACATAAGTAACCAGAGGCTACTGGTCATATTGTCGGGAATCGAGTATCCTCGTATCCTCTCTACTCGCAATCCAGGGTCCGGCCATCTAAAGGAGTGCTGACTGTGATTGTTGTCTGGTACGCTTTTCATGGCTTATGTATTCGTCGCTGATGTTGATTTGACGTTCTTCCGGCACCACGGATCAGTTGCAACTCCAGTCAATGGAGACCTGAAGTCAAGTAGAGCCTGGCTCAGAAAACTGCGCACCCAGGTAAGTTCACCTTTGAAATACCAAAAGTAGAAGTAAGCGATGAACGTTTTGGGGGACATATAGACGATATTCGTTACATCCGTTCCCAGCGGATACCCAGCGCTCAATGCTGGGTCGAAAGCGGCGCCAATAGTTGACGGAGAAGCACAGAGAATGATTATCGACAACCGAGTAAGTCAAGACTCGACGTTTAACGCCCTGCATCCTCATGTATCGTTTCTCCAGAATTCCCATGACACTCGACCACCTGCGGCGGGGTTACACTAGAATCTGGCTAACATTTGGCTAGAGCTCCGTCAGGGGTGCCTTCTCACATTCCTATAGACGCCAGACCGTATATAATCCAGAGACTACCTCGCATGGAGTAGGGCGCTGCAGCTCAATTGAAGTGACCATTCACTGAATGTCATAATACAATCAAGACTGTCAACCCACGACAGCGCTTACTATCGTGAGCTACACGACTAACCGAAATGAATTAACCGCCTGGTCCAACGGCGACATGTAATAGCATGCTATGCTATGGTTTCAGTAATGGGCGTTGATCCTATGCTCTCAGAATCATGACCATCTTGGCTGGCGGCAATATTGTCTTGCCCGAGTATAAAGGTTCGTCGACTGTTCAGAGTATGCCAGGAGTCTGCCCTTTGACGTTTCTCTTGCCTCGTCAAATATCATCGACATGAAGTTCTCAGCCATCTTCATCTTTGTAGTTGCTTACGCGACACAAGCTCTTGCACTTCCTGCTGATGGCCAGCTTGTCGAGGTAACAGTCTCCTCTGGTGTCTCCGCCGCTCTATTAATGGCGAGGATACGTGTACCTATCGTAGCGTCACTACAGCTCATCTGCTTGCACCTGCACTTCGCCCGCACCTACGCAGACCCCATCTGGCCCTTCGAGCACTGAGACTACGGCGGCCCCGCCTGCAACTACTTCCACTACACCTCCTCCCCAAGATGATTGTGCCGCTGTTTCCACAGCTACCCCCCTCCTGCGCGCCTACAGTGGTAGCGTCACAGACCACTTGTACACAACCGATGCCACGGAAATGTCTAACGCTGTCGCCAGTCAGGGCTACGTGGAGGAAGTCCACGAAGGAAGGGTGTACAACACACAAGAGACGGGGACAATCCCTCTCTATCGCTTGTTCAGCACTTTCGTGAACGACCACTTCTACACCACATCGGCTACTGAGAGGGATAATGTGGTAGTGTCCCTTGGATATACGAATCAAGGCGTTGCGGCGTACATTTACCAGAACCAGATCTGCGGGAGCGTCCCCCTGTACAGGCTGTACAATGTCGCCGATTTCGACCACTTTTACACGACCTCGAGGGACGAGGCCGATAACGCTGTGGCGAACCGCGGTTACACAGATGAGGGGGTTGCTGGTTACGTCCTCCCTCTTCAGTAAGGTACAGTCAAGATATTTTGACGAGAAGATGCGACTCTAATGGCTGTGGTGTCCTCTAACAGCCGAAAGATTGTCTTGAGTTGGGTCTGTAGCTGACTATCCGTGTAACGCAGAGCACGGTTATGTCTCCGTTGTACATATCTGGAGAATAAGAATGAAGTCTCACATATTGTATTGTTTCCCATCGTAGCAAGAATTCCCTCAGACCAGAAATACTGATGTATGACTGAACCTAGGCAAAGATACTATTCATCTGCCTATTGAACACGCCTGAATGTAGTACCCACCCAGATCAACTTAGAAGCACTCTGCAACGACAACCAATCCACGCGTGTCAGTGGATCAACATATCAGCAAATAACGGACTCTACGCACTGCGGTGAACGATTGCAGGGCCGGATTCGTCGTATTCCTGCTTTGAGCACCAGAGGTTCTGGAACGTGCTGAGAGAGGCCAGGATCGAGCCACCGATCCAGACGGAGTACTTCCGTTCAGGTGGGGCCACAATCTTCACCTTCATGCTCGACGGTGCAAGCGCATTCAATTCCTTCTGCATGCGATCAGCGATACCTGGGAACATGGTGGTGCCGCCCGAGAGTACGACGTTGCCGTAGAGATCGCGACGGACGTCGAGGTCGCATTTCATGATGGAGTTGTAGCTGCACATAAAGATTAGACGAAGGAGGCAAAGGAGAGTGTAATGAACCTACGCTGTTTCGTGAACGCCAGCTCCTTCAATACCAAGCATGGCGGGTTGGAAGAGAGCTTCGGGTGCTCGGAACCTAGCAAGAGGATGGGAGGCACAATACAACGCAAAGGGTCGAAGTGCTTACCGTTCATTGCCGACGGTGATGGTCTGCCCGTCAGGAAGCTCGTAGCTCTTCTCCAAGGCCGACGACTGAGCGGCTGTCTGAAGCTCCTGCTCAAAGTCCAAAGCGACATAGCAAAGCTTCTCTTTGATATCCCTCACGATTTCCCGCTCGGCCGTGGTGGTGAACGGGTACCCTCTCTCCATCAGATTCTTGATTAAGTAGTCAGTAAGATCACGACCGGCAAGGTCAAGACGGAGAATGGCATGGGGTAGATTGAACCCCTCGTAGATGGGGACAGTGTGGGTAACACCGTCGCCAGAGTCCAAAACGATGCCAGTCGTGCGACCAGAAGCATAGAGGGAGAGAACGGCTTGGATGGAGACGTAGAAAGCGGGGACATTGAACGTCTCGAACATGGTCTGCGTCATCTTCTCTCGGTTTGCCTTGGGGTTCAGAGGCGCCTCGGTGAGCAGAACTGGATGTTCCTCAGGCGCGACGCGAAGCTCGTTGTAGAACGTGTGGTGCCAGATTTTCTCCATGTCGTCCCAGTTGGTGACGATGCCGTGCTCGATGGGGTACTTCAAAGTGAGGATACCACGCTTGGATTGGGCTTCGTCGCTGCGTACTTGAGTTGTAGTTGAATAATGTAACGGAGGGACATGATAGACATACCCAACGTAGGAGTCCTTTTGGCCCATTCCGACCATCACACCCTGCTGGCGCGGGCGACCCACAATCGAGCTGAGAGAACCGTCAGTCCACAAGTTTGTTGTGGAAGCGTCGGCGATAGCTTACGGGAAAACTGCGCGGGGAGCATCGTCGCCTACGGTAATTCAGCTCCATTGCTTTGTTGCATGCCAAGAGACCTACCGGCGACTGCAAGAGAGATGAGAAGTCAGGTGAAGTACGATGTGACGTTCACTCACAACCAGCCTTGCACATTCCAGATCCATTATCAATAACCTGAGAGATAGGTGACAGTCAGATTTTCCGCCGCAACATGTGTGGCCTGGTACTCACCAAGGCAGCGATATCGTCCTCGACAGACATGTTTTATGTTTGATCGAGTGAGTGTAGAGTGTCGATGAAGTTTTCGTTGGTGGTGACCAAGTGTACAATTCAGCGGATTAAATAAGGAGTGTCCAAGTCATCCAACGGGTTCCGCAGTGGCCGGCAGAAGACAATATATAGCTTCGTTACTATGAATTTGTCTCGAAGGTGTGCTGCGGCACCACCTGTCTCCCATATACTAGATTGATGGTATTAGGCGCTCAGCTACGTGAATCGGAGAACGTGTAAGAAAACCCGAAATCTACGCACTGCGAGGTATAATTATCGACAGCGGAGTTGATTGTCCGTTTCTTTCCAGCTTTTCAGCTGAGGCCCGCTGAGGCCAAGACAATCTGCGAAGCAAAGGGCTCGATGGCCATGCTTGAGGGTGACGGCGCAGTCGATCCTTACGCCATAGTCGCTGGGCAGCACCGAAAGCGCAGCGTTGACATCGGAGACTACACAAAGAAAAATGGCCTCATATGGGGTAGGAAAGAGTGGGACGATAAAGACGAACGGTGAAGGAAAACATGGGTAAACTCCCCAGATACGAGTACGATGAGCAACCTCGACAAACTCCAAACCCGTTTATGATTGTTCATTCGGCAGCAACACTAAATCCCCTTTTAACCCAGGCTTAGGACTTCGGCCGTCAGTACACTGACCAGTAATCGGCTTGGTTGCTGGGGCAGCCTCGATGGTGATCGCCACACAGTCGCCTGATTCATTGCTGTGTGTCCTATGCAATGTAAAATCTGTGCGACGTGAGCACGCGGCGCCACCGGCGTGCCCCTCAACCGAGCCTTCGCCCGCTTTTGCCTCGCTAGAGGGCCGAAGTTCCGCCACCCCTATCGCAGACGGGGGGCCTGACGTCAATGTAGTAGGCGGTCGCATAGAATAACAAGTCGTGCCACTGTCCTGGAAGAAAGTAGATGAGCAGCGAATATAGAAACAAGGACGCTGGCGCACTCGCAGTCGGTAACGGTGAGGACTCGATTATGTCTGGTACGAATGACAAGTCCTTATTCGATTTCGCCGTAGTCGCGAGCAGACAACCAGGTTCAAAAGGGGGAAACGAATGCGATGGAACTAGCAAACCTGGGCCAGCAGTGGGAAATTATCCTCCGGGAAACGACAGTGAGCTACGCACCTAGAACGTGCCGAAATTTCTAACTTTACGCGCCACGAACAGTCACATTGAGCGGCGGTTATGGCAGCGCAAACGTCCGGTCAGACAGAGTCCAAAGAGGTAACCCCGACAGTACCATCAATAGTGACCCAGCTATCACAGAAAGCCAGCCCTCCGGTGGATTAATCAATCAATCTTTGAACGGCACCAGCCTCAAGTCGGGGTTAGCAGACGCCAAGCAGGGCGTCGACGAAGATACGCGTCGGGATATAGATCCATTGAACCCGTATGGAAACTTGAAAGAGCAGTTTGGACAGCAGTTCCGACGCGCGACAGCATTTGACGGACGCATTTTGTAGATCCGTAAACACCTTGTCTAACTGAAATACTCAGTACTCAGTTTTCAGTTTGAATGTAGTTGGCAATGTGGAGATCGTGCGCAAGAGAAAGGATTGAGGAACATCGGCGGCGGAGGCTGGAGCACGCGTTGGCGCTAAACGTTAAAAGCTAAGCGCCGGTCGTTCCATGAGCCTGCCCTAAATTGTCGCATTTGCCAAAGGTGGTTGTCCCGCCCCCGCCGTCTTACATAATCAAACCATCTTCATTCATACTTAAGCGTCGCAAGCAGACTGGGAACTCTTTCGTTATTTATCATGGTCTATGGCGAGCGTTCGTTCTAACATCGCAATCAGCGAGCGCTGGATACCCTCAACGACAGCCCGGCTACAGTGGTAGTGACTAAAAGTACGCGTTCACAGGGTGAGGCAACCTTGACCCTTCCGCATAACGTCGCGGGGCTAGCGCTGGCAATGATGACACGAAGGTGAGTTCTTACTCTGCTGGAGATAGCGTGGTTTCGCTTACGAGTGGACGATTGTCCGTTGTATAACGCTTCTACTGTCTAGGCGACGTTCCTGGATTTTATCTATACCAGGGCGTGCTCGACGACCCTCCGTTTTTGTTGTTTTTGTTGGACTTAGGGTCATCCCCGGTCGGCAACCGAGGGATTGGATTCCGCCGCCAAGGTTCTCTGTTTACTGCAGTCGACTTTTCCACTTCTCGTCGAACAATCCGTTGACGCCTGAACGTTTGAACCCCCGGACGTCCGAACCCAAGGGGGAAGATTATTCCTCTTCGCGCTGGAAGGCTTTATATTAGAAGTTCGGGGTACAGTAGCTCTTGATACGACCTTCAGTTAACGCCGCTAGGTTGCTCTTATACGAAAGCTCTCGCGATCTGACCGGCTGGTTGATACCATCAGGTTCTCGCGACGTTCTTTGGATTCGGGCGCCGACGCTCACTCACACTCATCACTGAAGCCTCTTCGTCACCTTACTTGTCATGGCACTCAAATTATCTTTATGGATCGCTCGAATCTTCCTGGGCACATCGAGGCTGTCGTCGTAGCTTTGGGCGATCTCCGTGTATCCCGTTCGTCTCGTCTTCTCACTGAACCTTATTTCTACGCCAGTGCCGCTTTCTGCAATCAATACGGGGATGATTCACAATGCCTGAGGAAAATCTCAACTGAGGCTACAACTACGTTGAACAGATAATCTACATACGAGTCGAGGTATCTCCGACGAAGCGCCGAAGGTCCGAAATCAACCTCTCCATCAACTTTCCTCTTAGATCACTATCACCGTTGGTATCCTCATCGAGAGGACCCCAAACATTGATCTCTCCGCTCGTCGCTTTCGTTTGGAACCCCACTGCCTTTGTGAACTTGAATGCCTCCTTAAGTACGACGCAAGACCGAGGGCTCCGGAAAAGCTCTACTCCTACGATACACACGCTCTACGATTCCATTCTGGACGAGCTTCTCCCGTTCGCGTGTTTGTCTGGAACCATCGTTACGGAAGAGTAATAAATTGTAGATGAATGGCACTGGGTACACGCAACCGCTTGTCGTGGTGATGCCATGTCTATGTTTACTGAGGTTTCTATTTCTAGCGAACTTACGAAAATTGCCTGGCAGTGTTCTGATCCCGTCATTCCCGGGACCTCGCTTTTCTAAATCCTTGATGATTTGATGCTTTCATCAAATTAATCAAGAAGGAAATAAAATATCAGTGCTTTTCTACTATTCTATGCACGGAGAGGCACGCGATGGTGTTCTTTTAACGTCGGCTTCCCGGACATCAACGTTGAATACCTTAACTCCCAGAACACTCAAATCATCCTCCCACGGCACAAATCACATTCACAAGGCCTGCTCGCATTCGTACACACGGGGTGAGTTGTAACAATAGCTGCACATATGTTCACTCTGAATAATGCCCAAAGAAGGACCATGGCGTTCCGCCTCGAAGGCTGGAATCAAGTATTTCGCAGGCGAGCTATGTATGTACCACCTGGAACACCGAGAAGCCGGGATGGCCGTAAAGTTTTGTTCTGTTCGCAATGATACCCCATAAGTAGGACGAACTACCACAAGACAATCTTGAGACAATAAGCAGACGTCGCATCCTTTTGGAGGCCTGCGAATCGGTGTGGATACTCGCAAGAGATTAACAGATGTTCCAATCAGTATGTCATGCATCATACATCATTCGTGCGTTTGATCAGCTGGCTCCGGCACGTAAATAGGCAGCCTAAGGACCCAAGTCAGCGCTCGAGGCCGGCCTCAATGAAACTTCGAGGGAGAGTCAGAAGCAATGGTGTGAGAGGGCATAGTTATGTAATCACATCATCCGTTTTAACTTTCTATCCTTTCTAACGTACACAGGAAGCCCTTAGTGGGCGCCTGGGTTTTCATAAAGACCTCCGCCTCCAGCGTCAATTGCTGACTCCTTCTACCGTCGGTCTACCGTCTCCAGAAGCGACTCTAATTACCTTGCAAGCGGTACATATCTGAACGGTAACTCCCGCTAGGTCTTGAGATTTGCGCCGCATAAGGCAATTCAAAATCCATCATTGATCATTGGTTTACAGAAGCTGTTCATGCTAAGCGTTGGATATCGGTAGAAGATAAAGGTCTCAAGCGTAAACATAGCATTGTTGGACGTGTTCTGCGTAGAACCTGCGGTGTCATCTCTGGCCGCTCCTCATGATCATATGTACTTCGAGAGAGCCACCGAGATATGTTTGTTACGCGCGCGCGTACACGCATTTTTCCGAATGCCGTCCTTTCCCCGGGTCGCTTTCCCCTACGCGCGCGCCGTTGATGCATGGTACCCGGACTGTAAGGGCAAAGACGAGCTCGGACCAAAGCATGCGTGACATAGTTTAGGTGCGAACTTCCATGATCTAATTTTAAGCCGCTGAATGCCTTAGCACCTCGTAGAGAAACCCACACGGACGATATACTCATCACTGCATTCTTGGCTCCCGCGCGACTAGCGGGTCAAGTTTCTCTCGCCTTTTGGATCTTCTTCTTCCACTCACAGCTAACGTTCATCTGGATTTTCCCATCAGCAGAAGATGGGATGTGGCCGATGAATTAGTGTCGACAGGATCCCCATTTCTTCTATACTAATGCTGCGTCTATAAGAGAGTCAAGCGACTGCGCTTTCGTGCTTCAAATTGAAGCACCCTTTTTCTCCAGAACCCTTTTCGAATATGGATTTCATGTCCACCTCGAACTCTACGTTCTTGGCTCAACGTCTCGCCCTCGGAATTGTTCACCAAAATGCATCCAATACCCAACTAGCCGTCCTATCTGCATCGCTCTCAGCCATAGCATTCCTTCTCTACCACTTTAGGGAGTGGGTATTCCCTTCCCGTCTCGTCGACAAACACGGCTACTCCATACCTCCAGGCCCAATCGGGTTGCCCATCCTAGGTAAGCACAACGCTAACTAAATACACATACCCTGGCCCGCCTCCCCTATATCGCTTCACCATTCTCATCCTCGCATCCTCACACGTACAGGATCCTTCCCATTCCTCACCCACTACCCCGAATTAACGCTCGACTACTGGGCGAAGAAGTTCGGACCGCTCTACTCCTTCTGGCTGGGAAATCAGCTATTCGTCATCATCTCTGACCCACAGATCGTCAAAGATCTCATCGTGACAAATGGGGCTATCTTCTCGTCCAGGAAGAATATGTTCATCAAGTCGCAGACGATCTTTGAGGGGAGGGGTATCACCGATACCCCATACAATGAATGTTGGTGAGTGATATGTCTATGTGGTCTAAAGGGGCAAGCAATTATGATTGACCTACGTCGATTGTGCAGGAGAAAACACCGTAGGATTGCCTCAGCTTTTCTTGTACAGAGAGCGGTAGACGGCTACAATCATACCTTGGATTTCGAGGCGACCGAATTACTGAAGGAGCTTTATCGCCACGGTCAAGCCGGGGCAGCGCCGATCAATCCTCAACCCCATGCTGGTCGATGCTCGCTCAACAATATGATGTCCATCGTATACGGGGATCGTACCAACTCGATAAACCACCCCTTAGTGGCACATGCACTCAAGCTCTCCCGCGAATTCATGTTCGTGCTTCTCTAATATTACTTTGTAACCCTACGAAACAGTGAGGATGTGTGATGTAGGAACTGCACGGGCCCTGTCTCGAACCTCGTCGACTTCATCCCCCTTCTCCAAAAGCTGCCCAACCGCATGACATCGCGGGGCAAGAAGCTCCACCGCGCCCTCGTCGAGACCTACGGTGGTATGGCCCTCGAGTTCGAAGAACGCATGAAATCGGGCGAGCGAGTCCCCGAGTGCTTCGCCAAAGCGATTCTGGAGGCGAGGGAAGAAGAGAAACTGGATCACAAGGATATATCGATCCTGTGTTCGGCATTTATGGTTGGGGGGGTTGAGACGGTACGTTAAATATCCTGTGGTGATAAGAGTGGAGGTACTGACGGTGACTGACTAGACCGGATCGATCATACAGTGGTTCTCCGCCCTGATACCCACATACCCCGAAATACAGGCGAAGGCTCACAAAGAGTTGGACCGCGTCGTAGGCAGGGATCGATTACCCACCCTCGAAGACGAGAAGAATCTGCCCTACATCCACGCTATCATAAAGGTACACTCACCTTCCACCCCTACTTCTTCACCCCATGGAGATGAGCTAACGCGATCCTACTTTTGTCTTTGCGCTGTGCTCAGGAAATCGAGCGGGTGCATAACCCATTCTGGCTGGGGGCTCCCCACTTCAGTATGCAAGACTTCACGTACCGGGGGCAGTTTATTCCCAAAGACTCCGTCGTCATCATCAACTCAGTAAGTACTTGCGCTTCGTTCACTCGTACCGAGTGGCTTACGCCTGGCTGTGCAGTACACGATGCATCACGACCCCAGCCGGCACACAGATCATCACATCTTCAACGTAAGTCCCAAGCAAAGTCCCAAACAACACGCCGCCATCGGCTGACGATTTGTACGTTCTTTTGCAGCCGGAGCGCTACATCAAAGACTCGACCCTCTCATCCGAGTCGGCAAACCTCGCAAATCCCTACGAACGCGACCACTGGATGTTCGGTGCCGGGTACGTTTCTCCCTTCTCCTGCATTGATCCACGCAACTCACACCCCCGTCCAGTCGCCGCATATGCCCCGGAATGTGGGTTGCAGAGCGCGAAATCTTCCTCTGCATCTCCCGCATCCTCTGGGCCTTCCGCATGCACGAGATCCCCGGCGAGCCCATCGACCTCAAAGAGTACGACGGCCTGTCCGGGCGCTCCCCTGTGCCGTTCAGGATCAGGATGGTTCCGAGGGATGACCGCGTGAAGGACGTGCTGGGTCTCTGATATCTCATCCTGAGGCGGAGAGGGAGGTATGCGATGATAGTTCACTGGTAGGAGACGACCTTAGATAGGTGTAGACTCGCGAATGGACTCGGTTGTTACGTAGAACTTTGCGCGGCGCGAAATGCTAAACTTCCTCAACCAAAGGTTTGCTACTTCCCGCCCTGACCCTAGCCACCGTCGACGTAGCCCCCGAAGCGGACTCAGACGCTTGCACGGAGCGCTCCCTCTTCATCAGCTCGATATAGGCCAGTAACTCCTGCGCAACCACGGACAGCATATGGGAGGGCAACACGAGCATTCGGGCGCCGTAGAAGACGAGCTTCTGCGTTGTTGGGTTCACTTTCGTGGGTCCGCATAGAGGGGAAGATGAATAGGAATATAGATGGTACAGGTCTGACAGCGCGAGAACAGACCGGCGGTGTGGGTGCGCGTCGTAATCGTATGAAGGGTCTGGGTCTGGGTCTTGAGGAGAAGATAGCAATGGCAACGGCGGCAACGGCACGACGGGCAGAGGCCGCAGAAGCTCCGCCGCGTCCCCCAGGAACACACTCATGGCTTCGTTATTATCATTACCCTGAGAGAGGAGGTCTGGTTTGTTTGCCGTTCACGAAGGAAGGATCTGAGTAGCGTACCTGCCCAAGCCTCGCCCAAATGTCCGTCACCACCTCCACCACGCTCCCGAACACCGCAGTCGCCCGCCTTTCAACGAGAAACGGTGTTACCCGTGCGATCGTCCGTTGCGCCTCGAGGACATCGGGGGAGTGGGGCGGGATGGAGGAGAGAGGGGATACGGTGAAGGAGCGCGTTGTGTAGGCATATGCGAGGCTATGATGGGGATGTTAGTGAAGGCTTTGTATTGGGTGGAAACAAGCTTACAGGACAGCTACGATGTTGTATACCAACGAAGGCCCGCCCTCGACTGGTGTAATCATACGCGTAGGGATTTGCATCGGGCGTGGGTCCTTTCCGTATCGAAGCGAATCCCCGAGTTGAATCTCGTGTTCTCCGTCGAGTTCAAGATAGCCATGATTGTGGTCGTTCCACCAAGGTAAGACCGTATCCTTCTCGATCTGGTCACTCGCGAGGAGTTGTTGTGCGAGTTCGCTCGAGGGCTCTTGGAGTGCCTTTAGGAATTTCTGTTGTTGAGAGGGTGTGAGGAGCGTCCATAGATCGTCTGGCAATGTCGAATCTAAGAAAGAATCCCCCGTCTGAGAACGCAAGCGAAAGCAAGAAGTAGAGCGACTCGCCAATATCAACACCACGCAGACGTTTTGATAGTTTGTTCGTCTCATCGTCGCTCCCCTCTCCATCACTATCGTCCCCATCCTCCTCATCCCCATCCTCCTGCTTCAAACTATCATCTTCGAACTTCTTCAACAAATCCATCATCCTGCGCCTCTCTTCAGCCGTCTTCGAAGGCTCCGATTGGATGTCTGTCTCTACCTCCTTCCGGTAGAAACCTTCGGAGCATTCGCCATGGGACTGCAAACACGCAGATAAGTGGGATCAGTGAGGCACAGACAGCCCATGAAGACACGACGCACGTCAGATCGAAAACAGGTCAACGAACAGTACGGCACATTGCACGAAGGACACGTATATTTCGCGAATTGTCTCTTGCATCTGGAATAAATATGCATGAGCTGCTTGCGTTATTTGTGGATCTTTTGGTGTATGAGTGATTAGACTTACAGCCCGCACACTGCGAGAATGCCATTAGCCTTGTCTTCGGTTGTGGCAGTTGAGGTCGAAATCATGAGAACGAGCGAAATCGTCCAAGTTTTCAGAGCAGTGGCGCGCTCGCTCCGAGTCAGCACTCTCGTGGACGACGTGACCGCTATGTCACAGTCACGCGCACATCGCGGACATTTGGCGCACACCGCCAACCACGGCGACGATGCCCCTTTGCCGCCTCCTTGAGCTTCCCATCGACATTTTGTATCAGGTACAACCGCCATGCCACTTATACGCCTGCGCTGAGTGTAGACTTGAATAGACGCTTCAATGGCTCTCACCACGAGATGCCGTCGAGCTTTCCGCCGCACTCCCTGAATTCCAAGTTTTCCTGTCAAGTCCTGAAGCCAACACCGTGTGGATCAAGATTCTTCGCGCGGAGAACGCTCCTCAACACCCGAATGGATTTCCATACCTCAAATGGGCGGACTTGCTCTTCGGAGCGCTCATCTGCGAAGTGAGCACTACTATTCACTTGCTGCTTGCGTGAGTTTGATTGAGGAGGGGGTTATGCATTTATGTATAGAGCTGTCGAAAGGGAGACACATTACCGAATTTCTGCTTAATGCGGAGGATATGTAAAGACTGTTTGGACAAACCGCACAAGTATGTTCTATCCTGTTTCTTCCCCCGGATGCTCACGTAGAAATGTTGTTGTATCCAGCATCGTGATATCTAGGGAGCCGATAGCCAAGGACAAAGGACCTCAAAGCCCACTACGGGATATGGTGTTCAACTATACCAGCAAACGTACTCTCTTACCTTTCTTGCCTGGCGAGCTCCTTGATAACCACGCGATTTCTACGCAGATTATGGTGGTGGCTCAGGCCCAACCGTCCGTATATACTGGAAGGCAGACTGGGAGGAAATTAAACGCAGCTTCGAACAATTCAAGGGGAATATCGCCGGGGATGACGCGGAGACAAAGGACACACTTATGAAGTTTATTGAGGAGAGGAAAGCACTCGTACTCCTCGTTTCGAAGGTCGGTTCGAGGAGTCAACCCGTGCACGCGATCTACTACTGATCCATCAGTGTTTAGAAAGCGGCGGATATGCAGCCCTGGGTAAGCGAGTTGTCGCGCAAGAATGCTGCCGATAAAGTTGAACAAAAACTGATGTTTGCGAAGCTGTGAGTTACGCCCCTCCTCCCCTTTCTCGTGACAATGCATGCATCTGCACGGTGCTGATGGGAAGGTTTCGTTGCCAGTATGAGGTCGCGATGTCTTGATGCTGGGTACGACCCACGCGATGTGCAGAGCGTCGCCCCGAAGCTTGTGGCATTGGCCACACCAAAGAAGCAGTTCACCGACGCAGGTCAGTCTCTTCCTCCTCTTTGCCCCCTACACCTAACCGGCCCACCCTCGTTCCAGATTGGTCTGCACTCCTCCCCCGAATCACCCAGACCCTCGCATCCGCGAAATCCCGGCGTCTCGAGCGCGAGCGCGCCGAGATAATCATCTCCCGGCGGGGCGCTATCGCCGAGCTGTACCTTTCCGTCGCGAAAGAGCTGCCTGCTGAACAGTGGGCAGCGTTACCTGGTGCAGAGTACGTTATGGGGGTGGGCGTTTTCAAGGAGTTGATCAATGATAAATTCATTGACGGCGGCAGGGGAGAGATGGGAAAGGAGGAGTTGGATATCGGCCATCCGAAGTTTGCCCATTTGAAGCTGAGAGAGAGGATGAGGAGCGAGATCGAGGGCTGGGGATTGAGGAGGCGGCAGAGGTTGATAAAGGTCGTACGTGCCAGTATTAACGAGGAGGCAAAGAATCAAAACCATGCGAAAGAAGAGCATGGGCAGAATGAGAACCAGGTATCGACAAAGGACGATGACAGAGAGACGGAGAAGACCCCGCGCTCTGTAGACGAGCTCAAAAAGGATACACCGCCTCGAACTGAGATACAGCTCGAAGACCTCGATCTTGCTATCACAGTCTTCGAGCTTCCTCCACCCCCCACGTCTCTTTCATCCTCCCCATCCTCCCCATCCTCCCCATCCTCCCCCACACCCCCGTTTCCCATTTCCCGCCCTCCCTCATCTTCAAGGTCAGTCGCAACGTTGATCCCAACCCCGAGGTCGTCAAAGTCAGGGAGGGTTTGTATATCTTGGGCGGATGTTGTGCCTGTATTGCGCCGCGACGGCGACGGTCTCCTTCGTAGCGGGCTTCAATGGAGCTCGAGGGGCTCTGGGGCCGTTAGGGCACTTATCGCATTGATCAATATAGGCTTGGGTGGGGAGCCGGCTCTGAGAGTGGAGACGGCGCGACCAAAGGATTTGGATCGGGTCGATGCGAGGATTCAGTGTATGGATTGCCGTGAACACACAGCGGAAGCGGCTATGACTTGGCGTGAATGCGTAAGTGCGCTGTTTTTTTTTACTGAACCGCTTGACATTCGCTCCCTTCGTTTCTACTCCATTATCTAGGTCCTTCATTTCATCGAAACTCCCACTCACTCCCATCCCAACTTCCATATCCTTTCTCCCTCAGATTCTGCTGCCGTCAAACAACGCGAGGACCCGGTAGCGTTAGCAAGGACGTTTCTATATACATGCAATCGATGCACACACTTCTTCCCTAAATTCGTGGAGAAGGAGTTGGTTTTAGAGCACCTCCAAATGAAGTAAGTCATCTATCAATGCTGATATGCGGATTGTTTAACAAGAGTGAGTACTGATTGTCGTCTTCGTTCTTAGGCATGGCACTACTTCATCGGTTGTTGGAGCTGATGTCGTGACACAGTATGATGGGATACGCCCCAAGGACGCGATTGTTATGCACACGCTTTCCCAGGAGGCATTCGGTACCTGCACCTCCGAGCCCACTGCTTGACAACTTTTGTCCGTCGGTAGTTTCTTGTCGATGTTACACCACAATCGAGTACAAAATAAGAATAAGAAAGAATACAGTGATTTGGGTCTATTCCTCGCCGACTCAGCGTTTACGGCTGTCTCGAAAGCTCAGCGGTTGGTACCATGGAAGTGAAGCTTCGGATTCTGGCTATATATGACAGGTAGGAGGTAGGAATGCCCCCTTGATTATAGCACTTCTCTCAGCGCTTAAGTTTAAGTATAGAACGTTAACCTTCTTTGTGTCCTCGATAGTCCTTCTTCTCCTGCCCCGGGTACTTGAACTTGTATTTCGCGCAGATGGAGTGGATTGGCCAGAAATCGTTAGCACAGCCTTACGTATCAATTGATGGCGACATGGCGATGGAAAAGTCCGCACGCTTATAACGGAGGTCTAGCGACGGATAACGGCTTATCAGTGCACCACCATGGAATCGCCTCCTCTCCCTCCTGAGCTTTTCCAGATGATACTCGAGCTAGTCGATGGCAAAGAGGCGCTATTCCCTCTTCTGCTCGTATCCCGGGCATTCAAGGCACTTGCCGAACCCCTTCTCTTTAGGGACGTTGTGGCGACGACACACGACCTGCGTGGACTGCAGGGGTTTTATCTGAGGGTCACTGCGGAGAACGATAGGTTATCGTCGTACGTTCATTCGCTCACCACTTCCACTACGGTGAATTCGGTATCGCTCGGCGATCGAAAGACCGCCGCTCTCGACGCTATATTAGCCCGCCTGCGCAATCTGAAACGACTGAATTTACTCTATCATTGGGAACCATTCATTGCCTTCCCGTCGCTCGCCCCTACGACTTATCCCTTTTCTCTTACCCACTTCGCATGTTCTAATAATGTACAAGACATCGAGGCTTTCGCCCACTTCCTAGAAGCTCAACCTTCGCTGGAGCACCTTTCGCTATCGTCCGTTGATTCGGCTATCTCCCTCGCCCCATCGGCGTTGCCGCGTCTACGTGTCTTACAGGCACCGCTGGTATTTGCGGTCTCCGTCATGTCGGGTAGAAAGGTCTCCCATCTACTCTTGAACACGCCTGTCTTCGACGTTACGATCAAGACGGATGCAGAAACTCACGAAGCCTTCGATAACCTCCGGTCACTGCACTGTGTGGCAGATGATCTGCTTAAGTTGGCGCCCCTTGTCTCTAACATTCGGTGTGTTTGGCTGATGCTACGAAGTGTGAGTCTTGCCCCTATTGACTGTCTCATTTACTCAATTCGAAACCCGGCGCGCGTAGGTTGGAATTTTGGAAGATTTTCTACCCATCACCGAAGCGCTCGCCACCATGCATATCCAATACCTACGCCTATCTGGATTCAAGCCAGGCGGTAACCACAGTAATTTTGTGGATCAGCTGTACGAAGAGAACCGGTTTCTTCGATCCATCGATTTGAAGAGGTCATATCCGTCTGAATATAGTCGTTATACTGTTGGAAAGTCTTTCCCTGTTAAAGTTGATGTTGGTGCCTCCGCTTTTGACGAATGGTGGCTACACGGTCAGGCTTGTCAACTTTGAAATTGTACAACAACATAACCTCTTTGTTTAACTTAAACATGCATCCCAGGGAGCATCAACCCCACACGCATCGAAAGGCGCTCAACGTTTTACCTGTACACACGCACCGAAATCTTCCATGAGGTGTTAACGCTGTTTCCAATCAGATCATCATTCACACGACTGTCACGAGTAACTCAACTCTCTGTAGCCCTCTGTTTGTCCTTGCAATTACTTCCTGGTAGGATCTGGAGTACGCAATCACTGACAATAGATGTCTCCGTCTCCACCCGCTACTCTGTTTGTTCCCAGCCGCATCGTAGTTTAACATCGACGCCTTCATTCCGTAGACAGATCCACGCTCATAGGGAAGCATGATTCCCATAACCCATCCTGGCAAATGATTGAGCTGCAAAACTAAATCATTAAACTTAACTTACCTAAAACTCAGAAGGAGTCACTCCGGTATCCCGCTCGATGATCGTTGGGGTCAAAAGAGACGATATTGCAGTCTTTCTCCCAATCATGCCACCATTCTTCATGATACCTCGCTACGGGTAAGCCCGAGCGAATCTTCACTGGCGCTGCTCCTCTATTGAAGCGGTAATACTCTGAAGGCATTGGCGTAGATGGTATGCGGATGTCGATGCACTCAAGAGAGGGGAGAGAGTTGAACGCGAAGGCCACATCATCGTCGCCCCAAGTATCGGCTTCAAGCCCCACCCTACGCCAATATTCGGTGGCAAAGTCCAGGAAAATGCGCAGGTGGCGGAGCTTGCCGTGCCTTTGGAGCTCGGGCACATCATGAAGTACACCGTATAAGGACGACTGAGGGACTATTAGTAGAGGAATCACGGAAGCTTGTCGACATACACAAAAGGTGTCGACCTCCAAATACTCCAAGTTCGGCGCGGCGACCTCAGCCATTCGAAGCACCAGGGATTTACGGGTAACAAGGACTATTACATTTCGGAGAGCGTCGCTTATGTGTTGTAGGTGTTCGCAATTTGTGTGTAGGTGTGTGGGTAGATCTTGCTTGGTTGTGATTTTGAAGAGTCTGGGAAAGGACGGGTCGCGAATTACACGAAGCCTTGGAAAAGACGCGAGGTCGAGACTCGGTGCGGGCGATAAGGAAGGTCTTGTAGATGATGGATATAAAGACAAAGATTCGAGTGAAGTCTGGCCCAAGAGGAACCATCCTAAATCATCGGCATACAATTGCACATTCCCCGTGAGCCAAGCGAAGCTTCTGAGTGAAAATGAGGGCCGTGAACCGTCGAAGAAGTGACGAAGGTCCAGATAATTGACCCAATTTGAGCTCCAAGACGTATGGATGAGGATATATTGAAGGGATGGAAGCGACGACAGGATAGCTTGAAAAATCGAATATTGTTCGCCTTGAAAGACATTGGATGGTAGGGATATTCGTTTGACATACCGCGCACGACGCCCATCGTCAGTCGTGAGGCTGAGAAGAAAGCTTTCCCCCACCGACAGTACAGATTTATGGCACTGCAGAGATGTATCATCACGAGCTGAAAGACCAAGATCAAGTCGATCCCATTCATCGTCGCGCAGGGGTAGTTGACGAAGAAAAGAGACATCAGCGTAGAGATGAGGTTCGATGAGAGAGCGAGATGACTGTGAAACAAGGAGGAGATTTTTCAGACAGTTCTGCCCGTCGACATGACCTATGATCATTTGCGCGATTTCTACAGGTATCTTCATGGTGGTCAGACAATAAGATGGTGTCTGATAAGATAAGATTATTTGGGGCGGGGACATGCGGAATTGGTCAGTATTCCCACGGTCCCGCCAACTTTCGCCAGAACGCTCATCTACAGAGTGCATTCGTTTCACTCTCTCTCCAACGACGACATGCGGTCAACATTCTCCGCAGGCCCATTGAGGCAGCTTGTCTCGCGCCCAGTCACTCGTTCGCGAGCTGCGAACATTCACGGCGCCCGATTCTCGTCTTCCAATGCCGGAGCCGATGCTGCTCAAAAGAAGGCTCAAGACGCGCTGAGCAGCGCTCAAAAGAGTGCGGAAAAGCTCTGGGAGTCAACCAAGACGTTCTTGGAGCCAGTCACTGCGAAAGCTGGTCAGATGCTTGGTTGTGAGTAGTTTCATTTCTAGTGTAGCTGGGGACCACCTTGGAAGGCTGCGTCGGAAATATGGAAGGATTTAAGAGGATCGCATTAGTGCGGCGGGCATCCTGTCACCTCTGTGCGGCTAGAAATGATGATTTGGTTTCTGCCGAGCAGCGGAGGAAATGCGATATCGGCACTTGACGTTACGCACACTGCTAGCTATTTTCCCTTTCGCCGTTATGTCCAACGTGTGCAACCCGGCAATTCCGTCATTTTTCATTCAGCATACTGATTGCCGGTTTCTTCAGCGTATAAACAGCCACTCGTTTACAACTTCTCTGTCGCACGAGAACTTGTGAAGCAAGTTTACCATGCCGAAGGCTTGCGACCTCCCACATCCACCGCCACCCTCAAAAGCGCTTACTCAACACTTTGGTCGCGTGCATCGAGTCCTGCTTACTGGCGGACTATTGCAAGCAATGGGGAGATTGCGCGGGTGGGAATCTATGCAGTAGAGGCCTATACGATCTTCAAAGTGGGTCATTTAGTCATCCTTGTATTGGAACGTTCTTTTTATACGACTTGCGTTCTAGGTTGGGGAGATTATTGGCCGACGAAGCCTTGTCGGGTACAACTTGGATTAGATGCTATTATAAATCCTTTAGATCACTGCGCAGCGTGATTGTTTCGGGCTGCTATTCATTCGGTGCAAATCCTTCAGGCCGAGCTTCTGTTGTCCCGCTGTCTCATCGCTAAACGGTCAGAATGTTCTGTGGTCTCATATATTTGACTTGTGATCAGAAACTACTAAGCTCTATTGACCATGGAACCCTCTCTGTCAGGACTTAATGGTCGGTTCCGTTGTACCAAGCGACGCTCGGCATTAATCTACGCGGTTCGGTTTCTCACCAGCCCCAGTATCAAGGCAATGTGTGGGGTCATTCACTTTCCTCCATCAATCTGCGCATGTGCCTTTATCTTCTTCTGCATTATTTCGGGCTTCTCTGTCATCCATTTCTGTGCACCTCTCTTCTTACGCCTTGAAAGGATGATATGCTGTATGATGACCGATCGTTGGCATGCTCTTCATCATCCTAATTATCTCATATATTTTCACGGCAACTGTGGCACATGCTCACCAAATATTCTCATTAGCGATGCTTCCTCTGACGTTCTTGATGCGCATGGTCATTCCACTATTTTCAAGCTGCGGGAGATGTTTCTTCATTTTCTTTTAGAATATTGAATGGATTTTCTTTCACCATGATATCTAGGATTCCACACGATCCCTCGCTGTCCGCAATAGAGTCTTCAACGGTGCTTTTATCGGGCATATATTCCTCTTTCAGATGGCTGTTGGTTTTAGGCGGCTGGAGCTCGCCCAGGAGGGTATTTAATCCCCGTCATTTCTAGATATGATATATTCAGTACAGGCTCCTAGGCTGGGTTTGCCTGTTTATCTTCTACATCCACCCTTACTCCTCATGAGCTACTCTATCCGCCATCTCAGCGACCCTACCGGTATTCTATCCTCTCTTCTATGTTTTTATCCTATATCTGATGGCCTGAACAGAGCTTGAGCTGGTAGCGGCATCCAAAGCAATCTCAACGGCTCTCAAAGATGGTAGGAAGCTTCCCACCGCCTTTCCGAGCTACCCTCCATGTCTCCTCCCTCATGGCTAACGAGATGCTCAGACGGCTTCATCAAGATGACTATCGACCGCGATCCTGAGCTTGTCGTCCCCTTCGTCAACGCTGTATTGCTGGCAGGGACGATAGAAGGCGAAATCCACGTCGCCGAAGATGCGAACGGCACAATCGTCGGAGGCGCTGTGTGGTTTGGCCCCGGCTCAGAATTCTGTCACAGGTTGGTCGTCTTTTGGGTCGCAGGGTTGCTTGCGTCTTGTCGACAAACTCATCGGCTCATCGGCTCATCCTTTCTAGTGAGGCACAGCAAGAGAGGGTCCTCGTTCCGCTTCTTGCCCAGTTTGACGACGAGCTGCAGACATGGTGGAACGACAAGGTAAATCGCAGCTTCATCCCACCCGCCCCTCAGCCCCTTCTCCGCCTAGTCTCAGTATTGACTGCCAATCGCTGACTAGTTTCTACCCGAGTACCACGGCGCTATCGACCAAGAGCTAGGTCCCAGCAAACGACTAAGATCCTATCACCTACAGCTCATCGGCATCGCTCCTAACCATCCGTCTCAGCAGTTAGCGACAAGAATGATCCGGACCGTGCTTGAGAAGGTTTGTCCGAAACTATCTCTACCTCCTGGTTTTTCTTCTCTCCAGTCTCTGGAGAAAGCTAACTGAACCCACACGTTGAACAGGCACAGAAGCATGGCTACGATTCTCTAGCCGAAGCAACAAACGTTATAAATGTGAGTGACGTGAAGTAGCCTGCAAGGCGCCCCTTGTGTTGACACAATAATCAGAAGCAACTATTTGAGCAACTCGGATTCATCGACAGAGGTCAGAAGGAGTTCTTTGGGGTGAAGGGGAACGATAAAGCCTCTATGTGGGTAATGGTCAACCCCGCGCCCCCCAGAACCGACGCAGGAACAAGCTACATGACCTAACCCCCTTGTCCGAGGCTCGCCCCCACGAAATCTTCACTTGTATCACTTGTAACATGTAGCTCACCAATGAGACAGACTGCCTTGTTATGTTGATCTTGATGTGTCTTCCTTCAAGTTCTTGTTCATCATAGTTATGGGGGCCCTCGACTTCATCCGTCACATAGGTCACGAAAACCACAGCCTACCTCATTCAAGACGTAAGTACCAAGAAGTAAATCAACGCAGGGTGTCCATGACGACGAGAAGACTCGCTTCCTCATGCCATGTGGACTGCGCACCGCAGACATGCTTCCAACATACAGGGCCAGCAGCGTATTATCGAAATCCCTCGCGCCACGGGGACATAAATTAATCCCAAAAGATGTAAATCTAACAACATGTAAAGGGTGATTTACTCCTCCTTCTTCGAACCGACACGCTTCTCGGCCTCAGCGATAGCTGCGGCGTCAGTTGCAGGAGCAGGGGTTGCCACTGATTCGACCATGACAGAATCACGCAGCACACGATACAAGGAAAGACGATGGAAATCCACGTGCGATTAGTGGAAGGCAGGGGACGATGAACAAGAATTGATACTCACTGCCGAACATGCCAGGGGGGCTCTTGAATGGTCGCTTGAGGTCGCCCTCAGCGGGCTTTCCGAGAAGGTGCAGAGCCACGGGCTTCGCGTCGTAGAGGTTCTTCAGTCCCATTAGGGCTTGGATGAACAAAGGCTGGGTGAACTTGAGGTAGCCGTGGAGGAAGCCCATCATCGCGATTCCCATGTACGCGCTACGAATCTGTCGGAAACGGTGAAGGCTGAGACCTTTGCGGTTCTAACAGATAGCTTACCAGTTTTGATGTCTCCGCCAAGTCATAATCCTTCACTGTCGTCGTCACCAGAGCACCAGGTTCCTGTGTCTGCATCACGGTTCAGTCAAGGTCGAAATGCTGTTAACCAGTGAAAACCAACCATCGCGTTGGGTGCATCAACTAAAAGCAATATACGATGAGTTCATGATCATTCACTTTTCGCGAATCCCCACTGACCATATTTCAACACAGTCTGGTCGTTCTTTTTCTTGATCTGGTGACGTGACCCAAGAGTTCAACTCCATATCTCAGGAAAACCGCCAAAGTTCCACTCACGACGAGGGTAATGTAGTAGTAGACACCCAGTATGATGATCTGGGAGACAACATATCCAATTCGAACGTAGGTCAGGACCTCTGGGTCGTCGAATGGAATTTTGCGCGCCACTGGGTGCTTATTTTCAATACGCCGGCCTTCAGTCGGAATCTGCAGAAAGTATCGTACCTTGCATGGCTCCGAGGGAGATCACCAGATTCTGTACGCCGGAGTTCATGGTAGCCACGGGAAAGGAGAAGGAGGAGCAAGTGGTGGTGGTGGTGGTGGTGGTGGTGGTGGTGGTGGAGAGCGAGGGAGTTGAGAAAACACTTGCTTCCAAGCTGAACCTACGTGGTCACCTATGTACATTCCCACGACCTTTCAGCGCTTAATTTCCACTCGCAGTACTTGATTCGTTCCACTATTCTCAGAGGCTCGACTGTCATTCTCTCGATATAGAGGTTGGTCCACAGCCTACGTTCCACTGCCCAACCATTGCAGTCTGACAGTGGCCACAGGCGTTGGTGAAGTAACTGCATTTTTTCCAAAGCTAGGGCCCGACTTAGACTCGGGGTGCGCAATACAGTCAGAATATTTGATACACACTGGTGACTATTTCGTATTATGTTGCGCCGGGGTTGCGTTGCAAGAGGTGTTCGTGGTGAATGTAAGGCTCGGTCTTAATACTATATAGTTGCTGTACTGACGCATCCATTTATCCTTTATCAGGACGAGATGATTAGAACGAGGACTCCCTTTAGACATGATCTCATTCGAAAAGACGTCTTCCCCACCATCTCCGTCAGCATCCGCTCAGACAATCGCGCCACTACTGATAGGTAAGCCACCCTACTCATACTGCAGTCAGGCTAACACCTTTACTAGGTTCTAATTTGGCATGCCCGTACGCTACCACGCCTTTGCCCTGGCCACAACCGTCAGACCTGTGATCAAATTTCTAGCCTCTACGGTATCGCAGTCGCACAAGTAGTCTCATACTACCGTAATTATCCTTGCGACCGCAAGTTCGTGAAGTACTCCGTAAGTACCCCCTTCGCGGAGCCTACGATTTGCTTATACGTCACTAGATTGCATTGTTGCTGTTAGTCGAAGGAATCCATCACGATCACGCGCACTCTACTCCCTAATGAGGTTTTCATTCATCGCAGCTTGATCGACAGCGCTCACACCTTCAACTTGGCGAATGCAGCCTTAGTTTGGTATCTTCGAGCGGTCCCAAACCCTCAGTATCCACCGTGAGCGTCATGCAACTTCAACTACTGTATTCCATACTAACGCCGCTCGTTCAAGAGGAATGATTGTATGTCCCAGCTCACTGTGAAATGTGCGCTATCTCACTCCGTCCCCTTCATAAGAACCGACCCGGGATAAAGACGGATGCTTGTTCCAGATCGGTGCGAACGAATTCGGCTCATGAATTATGATTCTATAGGTCCGATACTATGATGGACAAGTTGATCGTCTACTTCATCGGTATTAGCACGCTTTCTAGGTAATGAATATGACAGTATCACATTCGTCTTCAGTCTCTAATGGATTTACAGTGTCTTCGCTCTGCTTAAGCGTAAAATCATTTTGGGTTCGGACATTAGCCAATGTCCCGTATGTCGCTTAAAGTGGGTAGCAATGCCCAACAATGTCATTTTCGTGATATTCCATAGCGTAAACGTATGTCATCGCTGTCCGACTTCCCCTCCTCTCAACCTCATTCCTTTACCCTCGGTCTGCATCAATTTACTACTCGTCACGTGTATAGCCGATGTGAGGTGAATACGATGTTGCTCGTCTATCCTTAGCCTCAATTCCAGGCAATAATTTTGCCACAATCTTACTAACGGGCTGGAGTTGGTAAGCTCCTTGCTGTATCACACTGCCTAGCCTACGAGTATGATCATATCAACGCTACAAAGGAAGACAAT
Source organism: Pleurotus cornucopiae (assembly GCA_019677325.2). Classification (NCBI taxonomy): domain Eukaryota; kingdom Fungi; phylum Basidiomycota; class Agaricomycetes; order Agaricales; family Pleurotaceae; genus Pleurotus; species Pleurotus cornucopiae. Next base: position 2,447,816 of record CM033824.1, read on the forward strand.
GCCGGCGTACTGGCGACATTCGAAGGTTGCGGGGATGTGCCCGACATGGTCACCGTGATGAGACCAATTGATCTATGTAGTAGCTCCATTGCGTGTCCTGAGTAGCTAGTGATGATATGTCTCAGTTGCTCCTTCCGCAGCGTAGGCAGATCCGGCCTTTGCGAACCTCGTTTAAACAGGCACAGAATCACGGCACACCTGAGTTTTGCCTATAACTAGCCACAAACTAGCCGCCAAGATTTGAACACGGTGTATGATTCCTTTCGAACAGAACATCATCCTGTGATGATAGCAACAATTTGGGTCAGTGCGTGCTCCTTCCTGATCATTTGTCGCAGAACAACGCTTTGCGCGGAGGAGTGTGTTTCACTTTCTTAAAGCTGAACAACGATGCACTGCCTACTGTTTATATCAATGCTTGGGATGCCAGCACAGACATGTGGTAAGCGCGCGAGAGTACAGCTCTGATTAATCAAAGATGGGTACTTTAAGCCGTTCTTTATATCATTGCTAAGGAATCCAACTAAACTTGTTGATATCCCCCATCGCTCATGTCTGCCTCTTCATTGTCTGCATTTGCTCATATTATTGCACCACTACTATTAGGCAAGTAACAAGTCCCAATCCTTCTGATGTGAGGCTGACATATATACTAGGCTCTATGTTATCATACCCGTATGATATTACCTATGCATGCCCCAGCCATCAGGTGTCTGAATATCCCTAGCCTCTATGGTGTTGCAGTTGCTCAAGGCATTTCGTACTATTGCAAATATCCTCATGATCCAAAGCTTGTTAAATACTCTGTATGTGCTGTGTATGGTAAGGTACCAGTGCAACAAACTCATATGTTTGACATACTTCATTAGGTTGCACTGTTGCTGTCAGTTCAAGTCTTTCTTTTCCAACTGGTCCTTATCATTGTCACCTTCATCGGCAACAGTGTCGTTGATAGTGCACACACTTTCAGCTTGGCAAATGGAGCTCTTGCTTGGTATCTTCAGGCAGGACTCAACCCACAATATCCCCTGTGAGCTTGATACAACATCCTATTCCCTTCTTTTGCTGATACAATTAACTCAAGAGGAATGATTGTAAGCCCCAGCATTATGTACAACCTGCACTTTCTCAGCTTCCTGTTGTCATAGGTCAATACCTTCCTCTCAGTGTGTTTTCCCTTCTTTTGCACTCTATTGATCTGATTATTGTAGTATGTGTCAACTGCTTTTGTTCAGAGGTGAGGACAAGATATTATCTTCATTGGTGATTCTCATGCAGTGCATTGACTTAGCGCTTTTACACTAAGGGTATGGATTTGTGAGTAATGTCTATGCTACAATCTCCAGACTATCCTCTCAATGCTAGGCAGTGTACAAGAGGGGGTGGTTGGTGCCCTCTGTAATTGTATGTTGTTTTGAAATACTCATACCAGACAAACTACTTATTCTGCCTCACATCTCAAGTTGTTTTTTGTTCTATGTCAACTTGGTAAGTGATAAAGTCTAGTGTATGGTAGGTGTGCTGATCTAGGGTACTCAGCGGGTGGACTAGGTATGCACACTTTTTCATACCTATCTTGCGGAACCCTAACATGGTGTAGGACTAGCAGCAGAAATGTATGTGTAGCAATCAGTGCAAGGTACTGTTCCTGACCATGCTCAGGATAGTTAGTGGTGGATTCAGTGGCATCTTTGATGCCCATAGTAAGGTGATGACTTGGTGCATTTTCATTCATTGAGTTCTTACCCACTCATTGTAGATACTCGGATCCTTGGAGTTGGTCAGCGCAATAATATGTGACACCATGATATCATCAACTCTTGTCTACATTCTTCGCAAGCACTCATCAGGAGTCAGGGGGTGTGCCTAATATGAATGAATGGTAGTCAAAAGATTTACTTGTGATTTTGCAGAACCAAGAGTCTGGTTGACAAGCTAATCATTTACTTTGTTGGTATTGGCACACTTTCTAGGTGAGGCACTACTTGTACCAAGTTAACCAATCATCTCTGATTATTTGCAGTGTCTTCGCCTTGCTCATTATGATTATGGTATGTCAATATCCTTTAAAAGGGTGACAAGAGCTAACTTATACACATTGCAAGTGGTGGGAAATTCCCCACACATTCATCTGGGTCACATTTCATTGTATCATCAGTAAATGTATGTTCTCTCCATCAAATTTCCCTTCCTCTTGATCTCATTCTTTAACCCTCAGTCTATGTCAATTCACTCCTTGTCACGTGTGTAGTCAACAAGGGTGAATACCACATTGCTGATTTTTCCATAGCCTTAACTCTCGGCAACAATTTCGCCACAATCTTGCCAATGGGACAGGAGTTGGTAAGCTCCTTGCTGCATCATGTTGCCTAGCTTACAAGCATGACCATATAGACACTACAAGGAATGATGGTGCCATTGTAATGTCAACATTTGTGGCAGTGGGATGACAAGTTGCAGTTTATATATAGAGCTCTCGGGCAGTAAGGACTACTTCAAGTACTTACCAACTAGTTCCTTCAACGAGACATGGGGCGGCCCTGCGTAGAAGTGCGGTACAGCAAGATGTTGAAATGCATGCAATGCAAGTAGAAGAAGATTGGGCAGAAAGAGGCTTTCTTCCACGCAGCCTGGAAGTTCTGGCCCAAGTGATGGTCTACGGACCTCACATTCAATCAGATATGGACGCGTAGATTGGCCCAGTGACTCGAGTCGTTGACGGTCTCAATCGGCGCTTATTCAACTCAGGAGGCCATAGGAGGGTTGCATGTGGCAACTCGCAATCTTTCACCACTGGGATTCAACGATGGTTGTACTTGGCCATTAACCCTTCGGGCTGTATATATATTGCAAGTCCTAGTTTAAATTCTCGGTAATTCTCGGTGACTAGGTAGAAGCTCGAATGCGCATTCCCTAGGCGATTTCCGTGCTATCTACCTACGATCACGTCGAAACAAAATCTATGTATAGATGCCTAGTAATAACATGTTTGTTTCCCAGTAAATTAGTATTATTGATATTATCATCGCCGAGATAAGTAGATCTCATACTTCTGGATGTTTACCACTACTAGTGACGGTTTTATCATCTTCGTCTTCCTTCCGGTGTCCCACAATCCCGAATCCACGAAAGAATGCGAGCGCCGTCACAGCAGCTGCGGAAATTTTTCACTAGAGATTGGACTTCTGCGGGCCGAATCGTAGACAAAGGGCTACTGACCTAGAATTCCGAAAGCAAACGCTGTCCATTGAGCTGCTTGGTAGGCAGGCAGTAGATCGACAACTTGATTTTGGGCTGGCGCACTGGGACGAGGAGGGAGCAATGAGACCTGGCGAGTCTCCCTCTGAGCGATCTTATCAAACACTACGGTTGTGACGGTAACGCCAACTGCCGTGCCCAACTATAAACCCTTCAGCGACGTTCTGAGTATAGAGTATCAGAGTTGACTAACCTGTGTCATCGTAGTGAACAAGGCACCAGCGACGCTTTGTTCGTGTGGTAGGGCGACGCGTGCTACGAAGAGCGAACCGGCTGAGAAGGTAAAATCGGCGCCAAAGACGGAGATGATTGCTGCCGGGAAACCAAACGCCCAGTACGGAGATGAGGGGATGATAACGGCGAAGAGAACAGCTCCGGCTGCCGTCAATATCGTCCCGCCACCTGTAGAGCAAATGGTTGCAATGTGAGGTAGCTAATCGAGTACGCGAATGGGGTATGCATACCAAGAAGGTAGATGACTGAGAGGCGATTGACGACGAGGGCAACGGCTATGTTACACAGGACACCTGTGATAAACATTGGTAGCATCCTGACCATAGTCAAGACTGGCGTGAGATGAAGGTATTCCTGGTAGTAGAGCTGTATGGCGTAGTAATTAGTTTCTGAGTAATTCGAGTCCCGAAACGGCAAGCGAGCTGCCGAACGTAGATCTCTCACCTGAATCCAGAAATTAGATCCTAAGAAGCAGCACCAGGTAAGGAAGGCGATTGCCATAATGGCGGCAAAGCGTCCATTGGCGCGATACCATAAAGAGACTTTCATGAGTGGCGGCGGCGTGAGGAAGGCATACGGTCCTCTGGACTTGGTGTCCGACGCTTGCACTTTTTCGAGGTAGTGTTGCCAGAAGACAAACAACACTACCATACACACTCCCAGTATGAGTAGGACGATGATATCTGGAATGCGATGGATGAATAGATTGAAGACTTCGAGACAAGTGAGAACGTACATGGTGTACTCCACGCGTGCGGAGCGATCTCGCCTTGTCCAAGAACAAAGACGATAAGAACGAGGCCGGCTGTGACCAGCAGCGCACCAAGCCAATCCACGCGTTTATCTTGCTCAGTCGAAGGCTGATCTCTATCTATAGCAACAAGTCCTAGAATCAAGCAAAGCACCGTCAAACCCGTCGAGAGATAGAATGTCGACCGCCAGGTTTTGCTAGAAATTTGGTTGTTTGCATAGTTACGTTGACATAATGTGCCATTCTTACGCTGTTAGTTGTGTGAGGGCGCCGCCGATTGCCATCCCAAAGGCAGCGCCGACGGGGGCACCAGCAGCGAACGTGGCGAATGCGATAGATCGGGTTCGTGAAGGGGGAAATGAATGAGCGAGGATGCCGATCTGGCAGGGTTTTCTCAGGAACAAAAATATACGAGACAAAACCTCGGCGAAACATACGTACAGATGCAGGGATTATCGCTGCCGCTCCTACGCCTTGGAACGCTCTCAGTATGTCTAGCGTTAGGGCATCTGCATAGAGAATCCACAAGGTAAGGGGGGGTGGTAGTGCCAGACGTATACGACCGTGTGCTTACCATTGGTGAAGGCACACCCGAGCGTGAAGGCAGCCAGCCATATCATACCAATGATGAAAGCCTTCTTTCGACCATGAAGATCGGCTAATCGCCCGAAGAAGAGTAGAAGGCAACCCTGAGTAAAACGGTAAAACACCGATGTCAAACACTGATTGGCTGACGGATTTCTATCGTGAAAGCGATGGCTTACAGATGTTAGAGAATAGGCAGACACTATCCACTGTAACTGATTCTCAGGAATCCCCAGCTCCCGGCCTATCGTCGGTAGCGCAATGGACGCAGATGTAGCGTTCGACGTCTGTATCCGTACATTATACGGAAAGGCACGGAAAATTGGATCGGGGACTCACGTTTACTATCATAGCCATTGTACTGGTCGCGATGATGACTATAGACCGTATGGTGCTTGGCGTCGGGGAGCTGAGGGGCGTACTCGCGACCTGGACCTGCTTTTCATCGCCAGAGTCATATTCCGTGGACATGGGGGAAGCGACGATGGAGGAGTGCAGAAAGGTGGTTCCTGCTTCAGCTGAGTGGATATTTAAGTGCACGGCTTCCTCGCCCCACATTTAGACTTTCGTCCGTGGCACGGACACGATAACTCGCAAGTGATTCTGGAAAAGGGTTTACGCCAGAGGCATGCATGATCGCACGTCCGGTGCATCGCCGCTAAAGTTGGCGCTTTCCACAGGAGACCTCACCGCTGGTTTTTCCAAAGATCTCTGAATAGTGTGCGGTTCTGCGAGGCAGTCGAAGCCCGGCGGGCCCACTTCTGCTGACGAAGAACATGGAGGCGAGACCCAGGTAGTACGTACAGGGGCTTCGATCATTGAACTTCGATCTGACCATCTGACCTATCTGATTAGATTAGAACCAGCCCATGTACATTTGCAGATATGATACGATGAGCCTTGAGGCATGTAAGTCGTGTTGCGGACGCGGTTGCAATATTCGGTCAGTTCAGGCCGCGTTCGAGGAACCACAGAAATGTCCAGACTGTGGCTCAACTAAGGCAATATCACCGCTCGACCCTGCGCCTCCAGACGTTGCCGATGACTTGGATTCGCCTGCCACCGTTCCGCGCTGAACCGTCTCAACGGGGTCATCACCGAACTGACCGACCAATCCCGAAACTATATCGCCAGCAGCAGCACGGAAGCTTGCCAACGTGCTCGATGCGTGGACGTGACTCCTCGCTCCAGCACCCAAGGCTCTGGCTTCTTGTTTATCCTCGTAAGCTCGGATGTGCAGTAAGAACCGTGCAGTAAGTAAGCCCGAGAGTCTATATACACCGGTTAGGCAGCTTTAACTTGGGTAAGGGCGGTAAAGAAGACATCTCACGGAAGTAGGTATGCATTTAGCAATCGCTGCAGGAACCCCGCCTGCCGCCGAAATAAGTCAGGGACGTCAGATGTAGTACTTGAGACAACGTACAGGTGCTTTCTGAATATACGGAGGCGTATCAGCTAAAGCGAAGATTGCTGGGCTGGGTCAACTGACCACATTGAGTATCAACGCCGCCATGGTGATGATAGTAACGATACTTATCAAGGTTAAACTGTGATCAGCCGCCGATGTGACAATCGAGCCTACACACCTAAAATACAGGACGCCCTGTTCGAAGATTAGGTTCATGAGTCCCTTGGACTGATTCTTCCTCCCCCCAGCCGCTTTGAACGCCACTAAGCAACGGATGACGGTCAAAACCGCGGCGGAGAACTCGAAGACAATCATCAGGATTGAAAGAAGGAGAGGAGCTTCAAATCCAATTTGCGCGGTCAGGTTAGGTAGTCCAACACCTTGAGAAAAGCGAACTTACCGCTGTACGGGGAGTATATAATTAGTGACAGCGTAAGAAAGAGGTACGTGAGACGTACAGTGGAATACTAGATGAGCCAACGCAGCGAAGACCAGGAACGTGGGTCTACGCGGAATCAATCAGTTTTGGATCGCAGGCGCTGCATGATTCGGTGCTTACGATGTCTAACGCAATGCAAACTAGCCCGAGAAAACTGAGATAAATAAGGACATATTTATTTCTTGCGTATATGGCGTATATTCGACCCGTAAAAGTGACTGGTGTCCGTGTTTTGGTATCAGTGCGTGCCATCCCTAACGCGGTGAAAGATTCCTACGGATAACGGCTGCTCTCCCGAGGACGCTCAGCGCGCCGATGATCTTGTACCAAGTATCGCAACTAACGAGAATGTGCAGGTTCGGTCAAACCATCGGGAGAACCGAAGAAAAGAACAGACTGCAACGGATATTGAAACATCGTTAAGATAGTTAGATGATGGCCATTGTAAGAAACGTACCCCTTGTTTGAGTCGATTGGCTATAGCCAGTAAGTAGAGGACATTCGCAACTAACGCATATCGACAGAAGATGTACAGAACGGTCGACACGCGGCCTTTCGACCCCCAGATATACTTCACTTCCAAAGGGAAGGTAAGGGCGTAGTCGTAGAAGAGGAGCGCTAATTTGGATATGGAATGAGCCTCTGAATATTGATTGCATAAACAATACGCACCAAGGCTAGACCACTGTATGTCAAATTGGAGATAACTGCATGGAGGGTGAGCGCTTCGTTGTGATGGATGAGAAAAACTGTGTACTGGGTTGCGGCCTTGCTGGCCATCGTGCCTGATAGGAAGCTTGAGTTCCGGGGTTTGATAGCGACTCATCCAATAAGTATCCGCCTCTTATAGCTTTGCAACGACAGCGTCTCTTTTTTCACCCCACTCGACAGTTGATATGTACGAACATAGGTGCCATCTTGTTGCCTTGATTGGATGAGTTATTTATGACTGAAACACGAGCAGAAAAGTTAGAAAAGATCAGATGCTTCTCTATGTGAGTCCTGGCGCACAATTTATAGCCTTGTATCAACGGCCACGGGGAGAAGCTGCTATAAATAAAGTATAGAAGCTGTGGAGTACGACATAGAATCAAGGAAATAACGAACGTTCTAGCTTTGATTATCAAGAATTGTCTAGCTAACCATGTGGTGATGAGCATGTGGTGATGTTGGTGAAAAAAGCAAAATTAATGACGGTAGCGGCGGCTGCACCGCTGGTGGGCTGCGTTCTGGTAGAATGGTGTCCAGGAGCAAAACCCCGGGAGTGGGTACTGTATTTGATAGGGGTGATAGGGGTAGCGTAAATCAAAGTCCCACGAAATTCCAGCAGAAATCAGATATTTTTTGGACGGAATCCTGAATTGCACCCCCAGGGTCCTGGATGTGGTGGAGGCGACAATAAACGTCTTCTGGCTGCGTGCTGAAGTCTGGCGATAATGGCGGACAACGCCAGTTCAAATCCCCTCAGCCCGGTCGCATGTCGCTTCAGTACGTCGTCTCGCATTCGTGCCCTTGCTCGACGCTTTGAATGTTCCTTTAGTTCCTTTTGACCAATGGCTGGTCACTCACGTCGACCAGGGTTGGACAATCAAGGATGTGAAAGGCTGGTTGCTCGGGAAATGCATTCCCTCGCTTGCTGGGTCCAATTCGCGCCCATCGACACCCATGATGTCCTCGAGACATCCACGGCCACGACCCTCATCGCCCATCGTCTTTGCGCCCGACCCGAACCACAGACCCATGTCCCCCATCACATTTGCGCAGCCGCTGGATCCCCACCCCAAGGGTGAGCTCAGCGACGATGAAGACGATCCGAAGGCAGCGGAGGGTAGCGAGAACATGGACAGGGAGTGGTTGAGCGAAGGGGATATCCCCTCGGGCGGGAGGATTGGCGGGAGGACGCTGCCTGCACCGCAGACCGGGTCGCTACGCTCCGACGGGGCCCGTTCGTCGCCCCACCCGGCGTTTCACAGACCATCTCCATCTTATTCCTCAGCGCACGCCGATCAGCGCGATTCCAGCAATCCAGCCTCACAATACACGTTAATTCGGTTCTCTACAGGACAGATCCTCGAAGACGATTTTACTGTCTCGATGTACGACATACGGCCGTATGAACTACTAGAGATCCACCGCGCAAACGTGATCGTCAACCTCCCCCGCCATATCCTCAGAGACTACATACGTCCGTACTGGGAGGGCCCCATCAAAGTGCTGCGCGTCGTGTGGAGAGACGATCCTGGACCAACGAAGCATGAAGACCGGCATTACCGAGACGATCTGCCGAGGATGCGGGGGCAGCGCGAGCGGAAAACGAAGACAGCGCTAGAGTGGCGTGACCGCTGGATTGTGATCAAGGCGGGAGTGTTGCTGGTATTCAAGGATCCGAAGGTGAGTTTGGCAGCGTCACTTCTGTTTGCGCCGTTCAGACGAATGTGTGTAGGCCATCGAACCCGCTCAGGAGCTCGAGCTTGTGAGCCTGATGTCGATCAACAACGCCGACCATCTGAAGAATCTCGTCCCGACCTCGCATGAAAACCGGGTGATTTGTGTCAAATTCCGCATGCCTCCCAAGGCGCCGCCTCCCGCTGAGCCACCCAAACGCCCAGAGTCCGCGACGACGCCTACGACGTCCACTACTGTAACCACAATCACTGCAGGCTCGCAATCGAAGGCCACTGGCCGCAAGAAGCTTCACCTACGAAGCAGCTTCCCTTCGTCGTCGAATCTGAAAGGGGTAAGTAACTCGACGGCTTGTATACCTATTGCGCTGACGTGATGGATCTAGAACAGCAAGCCATCTTCCTCGAAAGGCCTCACGGAGAGCTCGTCTAAAAGTAACCTCAACACCATGTTTACGATGTCTTCCTGGAAGCTGGACAAGAAGAAGCAAAAGAAGGACGTGAAAGGGAAAGGGCGAGCTGACCCCGAGCCAGAGGATGGTGATAAAGACAAAAGCAAGGCCGGTCCGTCTTCTGGCTCTGCCGAAAGCACCGTCGTTAGCCACAATCCACATAATCCCCCACCCTCGCGCGGTGACCTAAGGCAGGAAGACGGCGATCACGAAACAGTGTTGTCGTCCCCAGTGTTCGCTCGGACGAGCGGCAGCGAAGAAGAGAGTGACGAGTCGGAGTACGGGCGGCGGGGGCCATGGAGGAGCAAAGGCGGGTACGGGTACAAGGTGGGATATAGATACGTGTCGGAGGGGCACGGTCGGGGAAATGACGGAGAGGCGGCGGGAAACGCGTCCGGGGATGGGACGGGGCCTGGGACTGGCGCTGAAAGCGGGACTGGCGAGGAGGACAAGGAGGCATGGAACGAGACTACTACTACGGAATCCCTGACGGACGCACGGAGCGCGGATCTGCGCTCGATAGAGACGAGAACGACGGACCTCCGGACGATGGACTCGAGCATCTCGTTCAAACCCAGCCCCAGTGTTGTCTCGTCAGCGAGATCCCAGTCTGCCACTGTACCGACGTCGAGCCGACGAGTGGGGACGGGAGGAGGGCGCGGCGAATGGATTGTGATGGACGCTGTGAATGATGATGGTGAGTGGCCCTCTCGAATCTAAGCATCTGTAGTTCAGCCAATACGAATCGTTACCTAGCGTTTAACAGTCTTCTCCGCATCTTCCACCGACTCGCGCCCGATCCTATCGAGTCTACGTTCGTGCCTGGTCTATCCTCGTTGACGTCGGCTTCTAGTTCACCTCTCCCAAGTCCAACGGTAGCAAGTCGCGTCTATGCTCACCATCCAGACTCGCCCGCCTCGTCACAAATCTCCCTGATCGGCTCCACGACTTTCTCCCACACAGCCGCATCTTCGCGTGGAAAGAGCTTCCGGCGCGACTCGCAGTACTCTATCGCCACTAACACCTTCGGCGCGCTGCCGTACCCAGAGTGGCGCGTCGACATCGCCGTTAAGGCGCAGAAGGCTGGGATGGGGGACGTCGGGCGCGCGATGGGGTGGATGCTCTGGGGGCGCACACTGACGGACGAGAACGACTCGATGAAGGCGGAGATGCACAGCACGCGGTCCTCGGGAAAGTCAAAGGGCTCGGGGTCGAAGCATCGGAAGGGCAAGGCGTCGAGCAGGAAGAGCGTCAAGTCCACGCACTCGACGCTGACGCCTACGCCCTCGGTCAGAGAGCCTGCGGATCCGTACGCATCCGATGTGAGCGGTGGTGTCTCATCAGATGAAAGCGATTTCGGGCTCCACGAGAGTGACGAGAGCGATGGGTACAACAGCGAAGCTGAGTGGCAGGGATGGATGGCGGATCTTCATCGACAAGCCCAGGTACGGCGGCTGCACAGGGAGAATCAGCGCTATCTAGCAACGCACAACAGGAGCGACACGACGTTGAATCTGCCCTTGGTGTCTGGAGGGTGGCATCAGTCTCCTTATCGCAACAGCGTGAATTCGAACGAGATACCGCAGACGCAGGCTCAAGCTCTTCGGCTGTATCAAGAAGGCCGTCGGGCGCTGGAGCCCACTGCCGTCGTCGTGTCCCTCGCCCCACCCCTAGTCCCTACAACGCCTAATTTGAACGCCATCACACCGCAACCACAACATCAATCAAACCCGCAGCCGCAACCGCATCCACCACTCTCCTCACCATCCTCATCAGAGTCCCTACCCAACAACTCCCAGCGACACCGTTCTATGAGCTTCTCCCCGGTCGATCAGCCCTCTTCCGCGACACCTATTTCTGCCTACCCACTCGAACCTGATAAAATTAGCATGATAGGGACTAGTCAGACCTCAGCGACACCCTTCGTACTCGGCTCACCCAACGCTGGTCCATCTTTCACGCCCACACCGAAGACGACGACCTTCCCCACAGGACAAGCGAGCGGTTCATATGCTAACATGACCTCAGCTCCATTCCGAATGAAGACCCCGCCGCAAAGCGGGTCGAGTTCATCTCACCCACCCTCTCCTGATCACAGCAAGTCGCAGCGCAGAGCTAGCACCGCCGGCCTCATGACGCCCTCCCAACGTGCCTGTCCCAGCAACGGAGAACCGGGGTCCCCGCCCGAAAGCCCGCCTAATACAGGGAGCTTGAGGGGTACGGGTAACATGCTCAGTCTACCGACATCGGGAGGGAAGGGCCATCGACCAAGGTTGTCCGTCGCGACGACTGCGAACGCCGTGTCTCCGAATCCGAACTCGAGCGCCGCGCAACAATACGCTGCTGCTGGGATGAGTGGAGGTGCTAGTGGAGGTGCTAGTAGTGGTAGTCCTCCAGCCCAGCCGTCTTCACCCCCTCCCCACCCCGTGCAAAGCCCTACGAAGAGCAGGGCGGGGACGTTTCTGCATCGTATGAGGTCGGGGTCGAGTATGCGCTCGGAGGACAAAAGACATGAATCGTGAGGTGTGATTGCGTGAGGCGCATTCGATGGGTTCTGCTACTCGTAGCCCGTCGATGCTACTGCGATGGGAGAACAGCATGGGTTGGGAGGTGGGCGGCGCGACGATGGGAGATGGTATGTGAGATGATAGAAGAGAAGAGAGAGAAGAAGATTTTAGGGCTGGGATAATCGATACTCCAGCCTGACTCCTGGGATCCCATTCGTACGGGTCGCAGGCGACTGTGTGCGCGCGAGAAACCGAGAAACCCCGTCTCGCCTCTCACATCACCTTCTCCCACCTTCACTTCCAGCGCCCACTGATGCAAATATACAATTCGCAAATCCGCAGAAGACATGGAGACGTTACGAAATGGCTGGAAGGAAGGCCTTTCTGATGACCTCTCAGATCTCGTATCATGGGACCAATGGCTTATCACCCGTTTCCTGGTTCCTCCAGTCAACGGTTGGCTACCTCAACGCGATACGTCTAAACGCCCGTTCACCATTTCAACTCCACCGCCCTCTAACATCCAAACGTACGCCAATCTTTCGCCTCCTTCGACCTCATTTCTCCTGCTCCTATCCCATCTTTATTTCCTCATTTCTCCTCAACCTCCCTGTTCGACCTTCAATCCCTGTTATCTCTATTTCTATTCCTATCAATGTTGTCACTGCTGTTCAATTAATCTTTCTATTACTTACTGCCAACAACTCTCAATCTCACTATCCGCATCTCTATTTCATTTCCGTTTCCTGTATAACTAAACCAGCGTTTCCGACGCCTCTCCCCAAGTAGGACCGCTATCACTAGTAGCTAGTTAGTATCCATATTTTGTATCTGGCTTCTTTGCATTATCTGTAGTATTATATATATCGGCCTTACGCTTATTCTATGGACTATACTCGGCGCTCGAGGATTCATAACTGAATAACTAACTGAACTCCACGCGCGGATAATGATTCCACGAGAAGATCAGTCTTACGTGAATAACAAATTTCGTATAAATAGTTGTACAGAAGTGAATATAGATTACGCTTCGACAGCGGGTCCGTTAGCACATCGGGTGTGTCGACCGAGCACCATCCTCAATACCAACGTGTCTCTGAACTCTGCCGTCTGAATCCTTCCTGGTCCTCTTCGCGACGAGCATCGTATTAGGGCGCATCATGGACGGAGGTTCACAAACTTAGGAGATAGGAGTCGAATAAGCCATCATGCATCGACGCTCTCGACCTTGTTTTCGAGCGAGCCTACACTTCTACAAATATCTTTCTGGAATCCTAGTTAACACTGGAAACAGTTGACAATGGCAGTGTCGGTCGAGGACATTATAGACTGAGCAACTTCCTAGCGTAGCTCCTATAATTAGTTTGCCTCTTTCAAGCGCCCTGCGAGTCCGATTCCATCGCTGGTTCATTCTGAAAGATCAGTGAGTTCGTGATTGCGTTCAATCTCCACGTCAATGTCTGATTGGATGTACGGAGCTCCGTAGATTCTGCGCTGATAATAGGCTCTTGAGCTTGCGCCTGCCGCGCTGCAGAGCTTATTGCACGTGAAGGAGCGCAGCCAATAACCAAGAGGACCTTGGGCGACGAATTGCCTTGTTCAGGACATGCATAGGAGTCGTGGTAGCCTGCCGAGAACAGACAGGCTCCTCCCAAGCAGCTTGTTCCCTTGTCTTTAATTGAATCCTGCAGCTCAGCATCTTGACAGAACATTCATGGTGCAGCTCAAGTGAGGGTTTCAAGAGCACGCCCGGTACGTATCCCATGATTATTGGCTGCGAAGCACGTCGTCGGTTACCGGGCAGAGATGATTTTATGCGAAATCCATGCGAGATCATTGCCGGAGCAGTGTCCAGGCCGTACTGGACTCGAGCGATCGTTTTCCGCAAGGATTCCCTAAAGTCAACATGGCTCAACAACCCCCAAGACCACTCATAAAGTTTTTCGAAATTATTATGCGTTGCCGCCTTCTCCAACGTACAACCAACTAATACCCTTCGCTATTACGGTGTGGGCCACTTCAAGCCAGCGAGCCAATGGACGTAAACGCGAATGCGTCTATAACCCGGATCCCCCCTGAGCTGCTTGGCGAGATATTTGGGCATTGTACGGCATTCTGTCCCGACGCTCCTGTGGTTCTCTCAGCAGTCTGCACATCCTTCCGCGACGTCGTCCAGCGAACCCCGCCGGTGTGGACTCGTCTGCGTATATCTGTTCGGCAGTCCCCGAACGAGCGGGGCCGAAACGACGCCAGGGAAAAGGAAGCCAGCAAAGCAGCGTTGTGGTTTGCCATGGCCCGTAATTGTCCATTGAGCCTGTACGTCGTGCTGAACGGTGTCGAGGCGGAACCACAGCTAGCGACAGGTGATGATCACAACGCCTATTTCTCACGAATTCCGTGCATCAATGTCATTCAAGCGAATACTCCGCAAATCCAAGCCTTATCGATCCGGACGTCCTCGGAGGACGTTGCCCACAAGTTTCTCCACTTTCTGTACCCGCCGTCGCTGCACTGTTCTTCTTTGCGGCGGCTGAACATCAACGTGTTCCCTGATGCCCCGTTGACCCCGTCGTTGTCGCGGCCGCATGTCGCAGCTCCCCCTCCACATATCCTCCCGCTCCCGGCCCTCTCCAACCTACGCTCTCTCAAGCTAACAAACCACTCCTTCCCTTCGCCCGTTTCCTTCAGCACGCTTGAAAGCTTGACAATTGTACGCCCGCTGAGAGCAACCCCTATCAATGCATCAGACATCCTGCGCTGTCTCCACGCCAATCCGTCTCTCGTAGACATACACATTGATTGTCGAATATCAGAACCAGACGACATCGCTACAAGACCTATTCACAAAACAGCTACCACATCATCAGATGACGATGCCAACAAGGACCTCGCCGTCTCGGCCCTTCCTCGCATCTTCTCCCTCCCTTTTGTCACCCACCTCTCGCTCCGTGGCAATCACCTCCCTCTCATCCTCAATGCCCTCGTGCTACCATCACTCACAGCCCTCACTCTAGATGATCTAGATGGCAAAAACCCTGCTCACCACCTCGGCGCAACGCTCCGTGGCCTCCTCATCCGCAGCGCACTCGCTACCTCGCACGGCAGGATCAACATAACATCCCTCAGCCTCACCAACGCATGCATGTTCACGCATGTCGTTGATCATCATGCTCATGGAGACCATGGAGATCGAGGTTGGGACGGCGATGGCGACGAGATCCCGGTGTGGCAGTGGTGCTTTTCAAGGATGGAGAGTCTGGAAGTCCTTTCGGCGGAGAACACGGATGGTGATGAACACATGGGATTGTTGCATCTCCTTGCAGATGCGAGCAGCCATATGCCTTCGCTCGAGGAAGACATCGCGGCTGGTACGGGCGCGGCGGAGGGCGAGACAGCTGACAGAAGTATCAGCAACGCCTCCGGTAACGCCAATTCACCCACTCACCCCCTCAACACCACCTCCACACCGACGCCACGACACTTCATCTGCCCGAACCTCAAAACCCTGAAACTCTCCTCCCCATACCCATACCCCCCAATTCCCTCTTCCTCCATCCAAAACCTCAAATCCGCACGCCCCTCCGTTCAGATCGAGCTGCTTACACCCAACAGTCCTGCTCATGGCGTTAACGGCGTTACCAGCATCAACATAAACCCGAATTCGCTGTCCTATCAGCCCAACGCGCTCGCTTCACGTCTGTTCCCCGATAGATTCTTGCCTTTGCTGCCATTGGCTGATCCCACCTCCGCATCGGACCTATCGGGGGGAGGTAAACCCACCCAATCGCAATCGCCATCACAGCGATCGCCTTCGGACTTGGCGTTCACTAGTGGGATGGGATTCGGATCAACGTTCGATAGGCGCAGGAAGATGGTCAGATCGCAGACTGATAAGGGCTCGGAGACGCACCCGGCCAACACGTTTAAAGCGAGGAGGATTGGACTGTCGTCGCCGAATAATAGGACGTGTACGGAGCCGGTCGTTATGTCGCTCCTACCTGGAGATGAGAATCTCTGGTAGACGGTACAAGGTATGAGAGTGTGAGGCGGTCATTAGGTGGTTCTTATAACTTTATAACTTTATACGATACTTGTCGGGACACACGCATGACAAACGGATAGACATACAACGCATCATACTCAATTAAATTTATTCATTGCAAGGAACAGTCAATTTTGGAGCTAAGGCATGGATATACAGGGAGTCCATTGGTGTGCGTTGTTTAACGTTAAAAGTAAGCTAAAGTATGTACAAGCGAGGGTGAATGCGAATGCAAATGCGAAGCCGAGAAAATATGTAGCTAGGTGATACGTAGTAAATGTAAAGTAGATTTATCATATGATGTACTCGAATGCGAAGGATGCGAAATGTCTATGTAAGTAGTTAGGTAAAGATAGTCGTCCAGACGTTGCCGTCGTCGTATCGGAAGAGTCGTACACGTAGTGAGTGCGTCGCTAATTACTGATAGGGTGCGTTCGCGCATGTGTGTAGGTTTATTAGCTGCTGAGCGCTGACCATTAGTTCTTGGACGTCTGACTGCTCGGGGAGTGCCGGGGGAGGGGTAAGTTGGACGTATCCATGTGAGCAGAGTCGAACGATATCTCGGTTATGTCGGTTGTATTATCGGTTGCTGATCTGATATTGGTGTCCTCACTCCAACATCTAAGGCATCTCTTCCACCTTCTCCTCGAGCCGCTCCTTCGTCTTTTGGGCCTTGATATCAGAGCGCCTGACGAGCCACTGGAAGAACGGCAGCGTGATGCACGAGATCGTCACCCATACGATAAGAACGCCGAAATTCAGCCCCACTAGAACACAGAATAACCGATGATCAGCAATCACATCCTCCCAGTAACAAGAAGAGAGGGGGGGACTCACCGTCATTCTTCGTCCCGAACACAATCGCGCGCTGCGCCCTCGAGATATTGTAGAACGGCCATGCATACCCGTACCTGAAGATGCCTGGGAGAACGTCCAGAGGGAACAGGGCGACCGACACATTGGTGATGATCCAGATGAGGAGGAAGAAGGGGATGAAGCGGGGGGTGAGGAGGGTTATGAGGGATTCGAGGGCGAGGCCGAGTGCGAGCATGCCGAAGAGGTTGAGCATCCAGAAGACGAGGAAGCCAGCGTTGCCGAATCTGCGGGGAAGGAGGGAAGGTTAGTTCGGAGGTGGGGGGAGTTGGGAATACACGAACTTTCTGTCGAAAGGAAGCTGGAATGCTTTGCTGAGGAGCGAGTAGAACAGCTGTTTGATGGACGGGTAAGGTAACGAGCGCCTGAAGATAAGAAAAGGGACTTACGGATAGGATGAAGTATATCATAAATGTCGTGGCGATACGGAGTCGGACCAGGGAGCCGTAGGTAAGAAGGTTTTCCAGGCCGGACATCTGTCGGGCAGCACTGGCGGTCATCTACGAAGACGAAGGTTAGTGACCTACTCATGCTGCGATAGAAAGGAGATCCAAGACTCGTCACGCACCACTATGAAGAACTAGAAGAAGACGGTGAGTAAACGGATATCATTATGGTGTGAGGGTGAGACTCACTGCAAGGATAGTCATGTAGATGAGCCCCACAAAAACAGCCGCAGTCGCCCTACGAAACTGAGGTCAGCCGTACGTTCATATACTTAGAAGAAGATGAGCCGTACACAGGAACATCGAAAGGCCGCAGATTGGCGATGGTGTATGACAGCGGTTCCGTTATGACCTGTGGGGCGCTGGCGAGGATGGCGGTGACGTTTGCTGATGAAGAAGCGGAGGCAAGTTGCTGAGCAAGTGCGATAGCGTATTGTTTGCTGATCGTTTGCAGTGCAGCATCAACCTAAAATCAGACAAAGCACCCTCAGCAGGGGCACTTATTTCAAGATGAACGGGACGCACACTAGGACGGATGAACCCTCGGAATGCGTTTTCGTTCCGCGCTTCCTCTGCGAATACAGTGATCGCGTTCGACCCGGCATACGACGCGTTCACGTTCGCCAGAGCCGAGGTGAGGGCATCAGAGCTCCCTGAGTTGACTGACGACAAACATTGTTAGCTCTGTCTATATATACACCTACGATCCATGGGGAGATCTGATCAAGTACGGCCACTCACTGGAAATAGCCACCCAACAATGTTCTTCGAGCACAGCAGCAGATACATCCGCCACCCCATTCGGAAACTCGCCGGCAGAGTGTACCTCCCAATGAACCTTGGTCGCAGCAGCTGGTATGTTTTGGATCCCCTGCAACACGGCTTGACCAATGTCCCCGCCGTCGAAATCCTAGAACGATAATCAAAGCACATCAACATAAAAACATATTCTATATATACTTCAAGGTATAAGTAGCACTTACCACGACCCAGCCATGCAGCTGCCTCACCGGTGTCTTCCACAAAGAACCCCAGTATATCGAGAACACCCCAAAAATAGCGAGTGAGATGGCAAATGAAGAGCCGATCATCACTTTAAGGTATATGCTTCGAGCTGCTGAAGTCCTGCTATCTTTGTCTGTGAACTGTGCCGAAAACGGTTTGTCGGATGCAGGTGTTGGCTGTTCCGACATGTCTGCTGTCGCCTCCGAGACCATAGACCCGGTCTTTCCTAATCTAGGAGTTATTGTTGACATCAGAGCAGATGCAGCAGAGCGGGAAGGGAATTAGATGGATGGTTTTCTTTCAATGAGACGTCAGCGAGGGTTGCCTTATATCTCGAGGTCTCCCGGATGCACGCACCAACAGCGTAAAGCAGCTCAGTCACTGACTCAGCGAGAAACTGTCGAGATCACATGGATACCGTAATATGTTCCACGGCTACACGGTTGTTCAGGCAGCCAGCAAGTGGGCGCGCAAGAACGGAAAT
The DNA here is from genome assembly GCA_019677325.2 of Pleurotus cornucopiae. NCBI lineage: Eukaryota > Fungi > Basidiomycota > Agaricomycetes > Agaricales > Pleurotaceae > Pleurotus > Pleurotus cornucopiae. The sequence continues at coordinate 2,466,702 of CM033824.1, forward strand.
GATTTGAGCACAGCCACTAAGGGTCTCTTTCTGAGCACTCGGCCTGCTCTCGGCCGCCCGCGTACATCACAGTCAGATGGTAGTCCTATGTTTCCCGTCAGTTTGCACCGTCAATGCGAGCTAAGACAGGTCGCTCGGTTGCGTTATTTGTCGAGGCGTCATTCCCAACGGTAGCAGCACCCATGGCCACCATGGGATGTATCGCAGCGATCTTCACCGTCTGGCCAGCTGAAACCGCAAAGCCTCCATTGGAGGGATCGAGGGGGGTTGAACCTAATCGTTCCCCAGGACTGCGGATCCATTTTCTTTGGCGTCATTGCTACGACACGACGTTCGAGTGAGATGTCCAGTACATTTGGCAGTACAATCACAATTGATCAAGCTTGTACCAGCGATCCCCGGGCCGAGGTCTCTCTTTGATACTCTATGGGAAAAAACATGAGGCCGTTCCCTCCTCCATCAGTACATAAAAACTCCAGGAGAAAGCACATCGCACCCAGATGGTTAGTTTATTTGCCTGGTCAAACGTACCCGCCGCTCGTTGATAGAGTTGGGTGTGCCCCTTTGCTAGGCGCGCGCGATCAGACCGGCTGCTTGCTTCCATCATTTTCGAACTCCCATCATGGCCTTCACAGTTCCTGTGGAAATCGTAGATATCATTATAAGTCATGTCGAAGACGACAAATTCACCCTGCTCAATCTCCTGCTCACATCACACGCTTTCCGACGCATCGCTGAACCACGCCTCTATGCCAGTATCTCATTCCTCCCGTCTTTCTCGCCGGTCCCAGGTTTGCGATTGAACGGCGCAAAGGGTGGTCTATCTGCGACGGCCCGCAGCTTCCTATGCTGCATCACTGCGGGCAGTGGTGGTCGTGCCCTTCATGTCAAGCGAATCCTCCTTCCTGGGACCGCCTTTGGAAGAGAACAATACCCATTATTCCAACGCATCTTGAAGTCACTTCCGAATCTTGAAGACCTTCAATTTCACCGATCGTCCCAGCTCGCGAATGTGCTGCACCCCTTGAATCTTCGTGCCTTCTTTACGGACCCGCAGGGGCTGAGCTCACCACCTCCGTTCATGCTCAAGAGCCTAGTATGTTATGGCGGAGTTAAACTCAACAAAGGGGGCTTAGAATGGTTTCTTGCATCCCAAATAACGCTTGAACGCCTAGTGATCCCGGGCTTCCTCCGAATCCCTACTCTTCCTAGACTTTGCGTAATCGATACTTCCACGTTAGACGTCGCCAGCACCGTATTTGAAACGAACCAAATCACACACATACGTGCAAAACTTGACGACCTCGAGCGCCTCAACGATGTGGCCCTCAGCTCGATTGTGGTCTGCGTCACCCGGATTTCCGAGTTTCGCAGACTCGCTGCTGTTGCCGCACGAATGCCGAACCTAGAGTGTCTAGAGATAGACCCCGGTAATGTAAGTCCTCCGTTTGACATGCTATTGTACCTTACTTATCAGTGAGTATGCACTGATTTAGTCACCGATCTTCGAGACGCTTTCTCAAATCGATATATTCAAGGGAACCAAACTCCGGCATCTGCGCCTCTCCAGCGCGCAAGAAGAGGCTGGTTGGGTTAGTAGACCGGGCCCGCCCAATGATGGGCCTTGGGACGGGGTCGTTAGCGCATTCGATAAACTCCCATCACTCTTCCACATCAGTTTCCCACTCACCTCCTTGGTAAAATTTACGGAGTATTGTTGCTTCACAAGGGGAGCACCGCTGCCGGTAAAGCTACGCTCACTGCGCCCTGCGGTGACGCCGCACGCGGAATGGTGGCTTGACTGGGTCAAAGATTGTACGATCGCCCCATTTGATACCAGTGATAGTCAAGCGACGTGCTGGCGCGCTTAATGTAGGTTGAGCGTAGTCCTCCTCGCACTACAATTTCATGTGCCGGCAGGCAACAACTAATGTCGTTAGAACGAGAGTAAGAACATATTAGTCGCGGCACTGAGCCACGATTTGCATCCCGACATCCCTAAGCGCCTGTGCCAATTTCTATCTTGGCAACAGATTTTATCACGAACACCTATCGTACATCATGGTTATCGCGATTCCTGTTGAAATCGCGCATATTATTATGGCGTACGTCGCGGACAAAGGTTCCCTTGCGAACCTTCTTCTTGTATCGCACGCCTTTCGTCTTCTGGCTGAACCGCTCCTTTACTACGACGTCTCTTTCCTTGCTCCATTCCGACAAGATCGTGGCGGTTGGGGCCAATCTGAAGGACGTTCAGATGCTGATATCTCGGCTGTGGCCAACAGCTTTCTGCATGGTATCACCGCCGGAGGCGGTGTGTGCGCCCGTTATGTCAAACGGATTTATCTTCCTGGTGTTGCCTTTCGAGGGGCGCAGTACGCGCTATTCCAATCGATCTTGCAGTCCACTCCAAATCTTGAAGACCTGCAGGTTCACTTTGCATGGTGGATGGAAGCTATAGAACTATTGGACCTTCGGGCCTTCTTTACAGGTCCTCGGTCACGGTGCTCATCTCCTCCGTTTGCGCTCAAAACCTTTGCGTGGTATACGCCAGACGTGCAGCCAAGCAGTCTTGGGCTGGGATGGTTCCTTTCCACCCAGAAATCTCTCGAACGCCTACTCCTTCCGAACCTGGTCGCTGAATCATGCCCCCCCTTCCTCCCAACTCTCCCTAGACTCCGCGTCCTCCACGCTTCCACGATCGTCGTTGCAAAGCAGTTTCGCAAAGCCAACCAGGTGACGCACTTGATGCTAGAAAGGGGTCCCATGGGACTCGACGCTGCTGGTTTCGTTGATGTGGTCGTTTGTGTAGCCAGACGCTCTTCTTTACATGAAGTGTCGGCAGCAATGGCATGGATGCCAAGATTAGAGTGCTTGGAAATAGATACCTCCCGTGTAAGCCCCTCGTGTCGTATGGGATTCCCTTCCCTGTATTCACAGTTGTTTTGTCGTAGTCTCCAATACCCAAAACGCTCTCTCGAGTCGGTGCGCTAAAAGGTGCCGCGAAGCTCCGTCACCTGCGTTTCTTCCCGAATCAAGTCCTTCTCGAGTCGGAAGCATTCCATAGTCACCCTTGGGATTACGGCGATGTGGCCAATATCTTCAATACCCTTCCGTCACTTACCCACGTCAGTTTCCTACTTAGCCCTGCTCCGACAAATTACTGCGAGTATTGCTGCTTTATCAAGGGGTCGGCGCGACCGGTGAAGCTCCGCGCACTTCGACCACAGGTGTCAAAGGATGACTTGTACGAGTGGTGGGACGACTGGATAGAAGATTATGCAGTTGTCCCCTTCGAGCCCAGCGATCCTCGAATGGGATATCAGGGCGACTTACTATCGTAGCTCTGTCACAGGTCGAAAAGAGGATCGAGGAAGACAGAAGTTGACGTTGTTCCTCCTGTAACCTAACTCAATGACTCAACGTCGTTGATTCTCCCGAACTTTGTGCGCTTTCTTGTGTGATTGATTAATCAATACATTCGCTATCTCGAATTATAAACGCGCTTTTGTATCACCATTCGTCTCGACTGATAACCACGGCCGTTTGTCTTCGACAAAGAGCTCGCGTTTGGGCACTTTGATACTGGCGTCTTATGAATGTTCACGGTCAATATCATGGCACCGACGCGAGCATGGTGGATCGACTAACCAGCTTCAAGCTTATCGTCAATGCTTCCAGTGTTGACGATGGTGAGATCTATGGTCACGTTCCTTAGGAACAATGACGATCCACACTCGCCGCAGAAAGATCGAATAAGCGGTTGTCCGCTCTTCGTATTACTGTCTGCGTAAGTCTTGATATGGTCCTTGCCTTCCGTGATCACAACATCCTAGTGCGCTTTGAGTCCCATTCTGTCAGATGTCTCCAGTTGTAGTTCACCTTGCGCAAGAAGAAAGCGTTCGCCATAAATGCCGAACCACTGGCCTTCTGACAGTTAAGGCAGTGGCAGACGAGATACGTCTTAGGCTGGGCACGCATTTCGAATCGGACTTTCTTGCAAAGACAACTACCGCGGCGCACAGCCGATGACGTTGGCGACATTATAAGGTTGCACGATTGCGTGAAGAAAGGCGACATTACATGGTGAGCGCCGAGTGTTATAAGTACATAGTCCGGCTACCGGCAACAAGTCCCCGGGTATTATATATGTACAGCGCTTTTACAGTCCGTGGCTTCTAGCGTGTAAGTCCATGTAATACATGCAATGTACATACTCCCAGCTTGCGCCGTGGGATGTCAGTATCACAAGGCGTCTTCTAGGCTGTCGACGACGAAGCTCCGGTATTCAAAACCGACATGCCTATCGACTGAGACACTAAATCAACTGTCAGTCGAATGGCAATAGTGAGGCTCAAATCACGATTACCGGTGTTGTTCTTGGGTCTGAAACCGCTTCTAGCATTCAACCTGGAGTCCAAGGGTTACTCCTCCTGACCATGGTGGGATGCAGCACTTACGTTACCAGAAGGGAATTAACGTAGACTGATATGAGAGGTGGTAAATGAGTGTAGTGCATGCCACATCGACGAGATAACGTACGTTTACTGATTATACTGTAGAAGGTGAGGAATATGAGCTGTTTCGGCAGGGCGACCCACTGCAGCAAGGCGGCTAAGAGCATGTAAAAACGATTTATGGATCGATCTCACCGTTACGAAGACGATGATAGCGAAGATACTGCAGTAAAATGATATGATGACTCGGAGTTTGTGGAGTCTTAAGAATACATACGAGAAGATTTACCTTGTAAGCAGTCCAATCCCAATCACGTAGACGATCAATCTATCCACCAAGTTCTCTGTCCTATACGGTTGTCAGCATCTGAGTTGTGCGCCAAGCGCCAAACTACTCTGACTTTCGGATTCCCGAACGTCTTTTGTTGAGGTAGTAAGCCATGGAGGCGGATATCAGAAGGTCGCAGGCGACAGTGCTACCGAATTCCGCCGTTCCAAATGCCTATTATTCCAGGGTCAGGCGAGCGACACACCAGAGCTTCTAACATACGTTGCTCATAACGCTGTGCAGGAGGGATACGTCGCCATTGATCTGCCTGAGCAGCATGAGATTCAATGTGGCGGATCTATAAGCGATGCTTCTGGGCTTACTGTAGAATGGACATGCCTTCAGATACAACAGTAAGCAAAACGAGCGCAGCGGGAGGCTGAGATTATACCTATGCATGATGCTGATGATGCGTAGACTATGAAAGTCCGTGCTAACCGTAGTTACTGAAATGGCAAGCTTACTGAATTGAGAGAAAGTTAAAAATGCCTAGGCACGATATTTAGAACGAGACGCGATCGTGCAATCGTATAATCGAAAGAGGCGCACTAGGGTTGATGTGACAAGTCGGTTCTTGCCGCTAACTGGGGATGGACTCTCAGCGTGCAGTCTAGAGGGTAAATGGTTCGCATCACTTATCCACACCCTATAAGCATACGCACTAAGGCAAGTGTAATATTAGCGATCATTACGCCGCCGCAACGAGGAGCACAGCGCACAGTTGAACCATGGTAACAGTTATGCACTAGGAGAGGAATGAATGGTGGGTCATAGAGGAGATGAGACCTTACTGAGACGTAGAGGTCTAGCTTGAACCCCATGTCAGTTTGGACTTCGAGACGAAGTCAATCGTACTCACTATGATTCCGCTGTGCGATCCAGCCTCGATCACTGGGCCTCGCTGTATGAAACTCGAAGACTTACTTGGAATAATCCAAACTCAGTCGCCCTCGCAAGTATACGACCCTCGTAGCTTCCACAACACTGAACGTCTGCACACCGTCGATAACCCTGCAACATCTCCATCAGCGATAAGTCATTGGACATGTAATTGACATACACCACGGCTGCGATCTCGTCGTTCCACGAGAGTCAGGTAAATCTCGGCCTTCCGAGGTGGCAAACTCACCCAGTATTTGAGAAGATTAGGGTCATTCGGGTAGTTGCGAAAATACCATATGGCTTGGGCTACTGTCACGCCAAATAACCTAAGGGTAGAACGTCAGATGATGGGCAAATTTGCGCTCAAGGAGCGGCAGAGCAAGACGAGAGGCATAGGTACTCACGGACAGGCTATCATAGTACCTAGAGCCGGGATCAGCAAGGTTGTGAATATCAAGACCACAGATAACCTCTCATACCAATTACCAAGGGTGCTACTAATTCAGCGAACACCGAATATATGGGCAATTGTACGGGCGGCGCCATCGTGTAGTGGTCGTAACAAGGCAGGATCGGCAGCGTGTATGTACTTTCCTCAGGTGGACGAGCTATTATATGGCCGGCAATTCTGCTATCAAACTCCATGACAGCTCTTCTATTCATGCTCAGGCGGTGGCTGCATATCTGCATTTTGTTGCCGTTGATGGCTTCTGGCGAGCTTCCATTTTTTGCGCGCCTAGATCACATAGACGACTCAGCATCGCAATGACGGGCAGTAACACATGCGGACCTGGGAAACGAGCCGACTTGCAAGAATACTCTCCTGCATTACGAAACGTCAGACCCGCGACACTGGGGAGAGGATGAGAGGAAGTGAGTCGTGAAGATCACAACAATGCTATGTTCCCAAGGACTGAGGCTTCTTCCACCTAAAGGCGAGGGATGCGGCTGATAACACAGATGGATCGCTGATCAGTGATGCGGTCCACAGATTTGTCCAAATTCTGGACGATTTTCTCACCTATGCTGGGGAAAGCAGCGAGGCGGCGAAGTCCGAGCGCCTATTTCGACGTCTCGAAGTAACGGAATGCAGGTGTTCCGAAGCAGGCTCTGTGAGTTTCTAGTGCAGAACATCAGTTGGTTCGTTAACCGAGGACGACCGCATACAACAGCACCCCATAGGTTAGAACGCCCGTCCATTCCTCCATAGACCGATTCTTATGCCTGTGGCTAAGTGCGTTGTTAATATACGGCCAATACTCCGTGATTGAAGACGACAAAGCACAACGAAATGAATGGACACCCAAGTCCGCGCACATTCCTAGCCGTGCGGCCAAGACAGGCTGCACTCCGTCGTCGTCGGCAGCGGCGTGGAGCTGCTACAACCTTGAGCATATGCATGAGAAATGATTCAATGCATTTATCGCTATTGGTGTATCAGGCGATGATGCATGATGCATGATCTCCGGTATTTTTAGCTCGAGTTTCTGGGACTGGACTTTCGAGGGAATTTCCAAAGATAGATCATGGACGCTGTGCAATTCCGGAGATATAGGCACCGCATCAGAGAACAAGAACGCAAAGGCATCATGGCCAGCGAGTCGCCGACGCCACTTGGTCAGATGGTGCCCGTTCATTTTTTGCGGAGAATGAGAGCCCGCGAGCCCGGAGGCAGTTCTAACAACGCAGGGGGTCAGCGCAAGTCGGAAAAACATCGTCAGGCGAACCGTAAGCTGCCTCAACCCTATGTAGTTTTCAACTCCATCAAGTTCTATCAGGAGGTCATGGGAGCGCCTGATCCCCGAGAATCTGCGGATCTTCACTCCGCTGGCTGCTGTTGGCAACGCTGGAAGCATACTGTAGGATCTTGACAACAGAGCTGTTTGTCGCAACAAATCAACACTGATGCAGATGCTTGACGAACAGCACTGCCGCTGTACCATCATCCGTATCGCGCCCATTTACAATCCTAATGCCAATACTCCAGAGTTTTTCTTCCCATTCTCAGCTGAACCTGTGAAAACCCAGGCCGAAGCGAGCGAGAAGGCAAGTTCAGCGGGGGCCATGGGAGGACAATCGAAGACGAATACCGCAAATAAAGGCCTTTATGTCGGCTTCCAGGTGAAAATGGCGGAATTCCAAGGCAGCCATCTGACCATGGACGTTTGAGAAAGACGTCGATCATCGCTAAGGCGAGGCCACAGCATGATTAGTCAGCAGCATGTGAGAGGTACCTTACCTTTCGTTTGGGCGTTTGAGTTCAAATCTCCACTCGATCCACAACCACCATGTCCACCTCATCCTCGCCAAATTGTGAGTACTCGTCGTTGTAGACGGCGCGCTTGCCTCAAATTCTGATGAAAATGTTGCTTTTAACAGCGAACTCACCCTCAACGACTCTAGTGTCGCCAATGGAACTCAGACACATGACTTCGAATCCCAATGTTCACGGGCAAAGCAGCCATAAAGCTTCGAACCGCCATTCTCAGCTTCTCCAAGCTTCTACAGGAAGAATGGGCTCGAAGTCGCCCGTCTCGATACCGTCGTCGCCAACATCAGTGTACGTACGCCTTTTCTCCAACTTTCTGCCGTGTTCTCATCAAAGGATGCTACCAGACATTCGTCCTCGTCGGCAATATTCGAGCGTGATATCGAACCCATTCCTTGTCCTTCACCGCCTCATGCCCACCATCCCCCAAACCCTCATCGGATCCCGCGTTCAAAAACTACGGAGACAATAGAACAGTCCGTGCCTTCCGTGCTCGATGCTGCGGCCTCGATCCTAGCATCATCATCACCTGACGATGAAGACCAAATATCGGTCGTGGCGCCAGCGACGAACAGAGATACCATGCGAAGCAGCGGATTTGCCAGCCCGATTGGAAGCTTCAGATCAAGAAGTCCGAGCCCGATAGGCAGTCCCGGGAACCGCGCGAGTCTCCTCCTCAGTCTTCCTCAAGTCAACCCGCATTCCCCATCCGTTGTTGTACCGTTGTCAGCGGCCGCGCAGACCGCCAACCCGGCCTTATCGACTGCCACTTCTCCACAACAAAGCAGCCCGATCGCTGTGCCAAGGCCACTGATTCAAACCCAATTACCGTCCAACCAAAGTACCACCCCTGCAATAGTCACACCAACATCAGCGTACTTTTCAACATCATCATCAGTGGACACTACCGAGTCTTCTCCGACAACTACCACCCGTGAGCACCCAGGCCAAGCGTTGCCGACGCAATCGCCATCCGGATCTCCCCCTACCCACCCCATCACGCACTCGCCACAGCGACGTTCGCCGTCGACCAGTTCCATCCTGCAATCGAATGGAGCTGCTAACTCTCCCACCTCATTTGCATCTTCTCACCCTCCGTCGCCGACGCACAAGGCAAACAAGCGCTTGTCCTTTATGTCATACTCGGACCTACTCTCATCCACTCCAGCACTCGCCTTCCCTCTTTCAGCCCTGACCACTTCCGCTTCGTCGGTGGAGCCTCCCCCTCATATCCCCTCCGTGTCTGGATTCACCCAGACAGCGAGCGCAGCAGCAAGCTTAAGGGACTTTGCTCTCGGCCCGGGTGGCGGTAACGTTAGAGACAGAGATAGCATCGCGCTGCTGGATGATGTTGGTGGGGAGTGGGAACGCGAAGGCATGGGTCAAGGGTTGGAGGAACGGCTGGAGGCACTCATGTCTCTTCAGCAAAGCCCGATCGGTGCAACATAAACATTTTCCCTAAATTTATCAACTTCAATGCTTCTTTTACCGTCTCCCCCGCCCCTTTGACTCTTTCGTTCCCGTTGTTACCGCTAGCGACACTATCTACAGATTCCTTCCAGGATACAATCGAACTATTTACTCGTATGCTCTTTTACTTTTGGTGATTTTGGACCTACCTTATCTATTCCATTAATTCCCTGGGCTTCTTTGCTTGAATCTTGCGACATGTTTGCTCTGTCTATCGGCTCGCTCCTCTCCCTCCCTCCCTCCGTCTCCCGTTGTTCTCCCTTTATCTTGGTATTTCATGCTTTCCCAGAAGGCCGGAAGTTGCTCCTCCTTGTTATAACCACCAGATATCCAAACATACAGACTCTCCCGGACCCCCATAACAAAACATTATTCCATCCTATTCAGTAACGAGGATCTTATCATGATGGCGAGGCTGCAGATTCTTTTGTCAAATATGTATGACTCCGATTCCCCCTTTTCATGTATACCACATGTCTGCATACCTGCTTTACTTATGATCTTCATTATTGCAATACCGTGTTGCGTTGGAATCGGGGCCGCTTTGAGGGCAAAGGTACAAATGATCGTGAAGAGTATGCTAGTATTGTGTTACGTTAACTGATGCCGGTGTAGTTGTATCTGCTTCCCCTTCATCCCCACGTCGACTTATAGTAGGGCATGGCTACTCCTCACCAGAGACCCGCGAATCTCAATCCCCTACACGAAGTACATCGCCACATTAGCTGCGGTATCTTAGTCATAGCTAGTTATTAGCACTGACTCTTAAGGATGAGGACGAACGCCTCCTCCAATAGGCGGTGGGTTGACGATAACGCCGCCTCCGATAGGAGGGGGATTGACGCTAGCTCCACCTCCAATTGGGGTGGGTGGTTGGATGGTGGCGCCTCCCCCGATGGGCGGTGGATTCACACTTGCTCCGCCGCCAATGGGAGCAGGGGGTTGAATGGTAGCGCCTCCTCCAATGGGAGGGTTAACGCTAGCTCCCCCTCCAATAGGCGGGGGGTTGACGATGACCCCGCCCCCAATAGGTGGTTGCACGGTTGCGCCGCCTCCAATAGGTGGTGGGTTGACTCCAATTGGCGGCCGAGCGACGACAGCACCTCCTCCGATAGGTGGGTTAATCTAGAAAATCGATAGCGACATATCAGCCATGATATACCTCGTCAGTTCAGTACGGTCGAGGGACATACCTTCGCGGGGAGAGCCGCGACCTGGGAGATAGCTACAAGCGAAACGAGCAGCGAAACAAAGAACTTCATCTTGACTCGGTTTACAGCGGTCGGTTCGACTACGACGGAGCAGTGGAACCGTCAAAGAAAAAGGACGCAGGTGAGTATTTAAGCCCCTGGTTTTACGAATGCCGCAATGGGGCTACACCATGGTTCTGATTGCCTACGAGCACATATGTTATTTGAGTTTGACCATATGAAAAGCGGTCACCGTACCTAGTGGCTAGCGGACAAGGGGCACGGTGCGAGCAATGCGATGCTTCTCGTATTTTAAGTTGGAGTGGAAGCGAACTTTTAAGCAAGATTCTACAGGCGCTAGACTTGGACATTGATATTATATTGCGGACGTCCTACCTACATAATAAATACTCGTAAGTTCATTCACAACACACGGAACATGCTCACCTCTATATTTCGAGCACATGAATGATCATCAGCGTTGGGTCACCTTGAAGTTAGAACTTAGGAATAGGATTCGTCATCTAGCCTGTCCTTTCCCACGTGTAGTTGGACTCACTATCTTAGTTATTAAATTTTAAATTTATACTTAATTACTTAACGTCCAATGGAGTGACGAACCACCATGTCGACGGACCCGAGGACCTTTACAACCCAAATGATGCACTTTGGAGCTCTTCAACGAGCACTCATATATCATACCCAACCCAGGTACAGTTCTTTAAGCTCCCCGCCTAGATATGTGCCGAGTCGCTGAAGCCGTGATCTATTGCTTGGGCCTCCAACGAGGAGATTTGAACGCTGACAACAAGTCATGCCGGTTCCTCGTCGAGTTTCTCGTGCGCCGCATCTAGTACGCTCAGATATATACTCGTTCAAGCTGACGCAATGCCGACTTTCCAGTACGCGCTGAAATTATCCTGGCGCTTCAGCGGGACGAATGGGTGTTGTGTCCTGACGAAGAGACGCTTCAGCTACTCGCCAAAAACCTCCTGGCAAACGGCGAGCGCCCGATGGATGCTCGTCAGAATTGGAGGGCGGTCAGTGGCAAGGCCCCTTGTTATGTCCACAGCTATACTACGCATCGCCTTTTGTATACACTGAAAGTATGCAATCAAGCCGCGAACCAGATGCGCGAACTGGGAAGGTTCTTCAAGCCCTCTAATTCCCCGCTTGCAGTTGAAGCACGCATCTGCTTCCCGTACTCACTTCACCCAAGAGAGTGTCGTGCTACCGCCAAGTCGTCTCATATCGTACTTAGGCTCTGGTGTGCTTTTGTTGCGAGAAGTCTAGACAACACGCCCGAGTCCGACATATGGTGACGCAGAGACGAAGACGGACTTACCGAACACGCGGCCGGCGATTGCTACATTTTACTTCATCGACGTGGACCTACCTGATATACATCAGACTATATTGGCAGGAAACTACGGGGACTCGATCCGCTTGTATAAAGCACAAAGATTACCGGCGCTGTCGAAATCTTTGCCAAGTTATATATCCCTTCGCCTTCTTGGAGCTCGGTCTGCTCAAACAGTTGCCAACTGGATACGAAACCGTATTTGTATGTATCAGCTAACATGAGTTGCGCTATATGGAATACAGCTCTTTGTCATGCCCGAATAACGAGTACGAGATTGGTCATGGAGCTCTGGAGATGCATCCAGAACCCCTCAATCACCGACGTAACCTGGTATCGTACTTAAAGTTCCTGAACATCACAGATCCCATCAGCGCCATATGACCGCTCTTCTCGACACAGTCGTTTATATAACTTCACGCGAAACTAGCCGAACACGTTGCCACTCTTCGCCCATGTCTGCTCCACCCCCGTTGGTATTCGCCCAGACGCTCTTCCCGCTGTTGTTAGGTGAATTCTCGCGGTTTTGTTTGCTGAAAGAGCCTCATACCTTTGTTCACCAGGCTCTGCTTTGGCATGCCCGTGCGCTGACAACATGCCATGTCGACTGACGGAGGTTGAATTGTATTCTTAGACTGTACGGTGTCGCACTTGCACAAGGCATATCATACTTTCGCAATTATCTTCGCGACCCGACATTCGTGAAGTATTCTGTAAGTACTGACCCTGAAGGCTCTACACTGAGCTTATCCGCACTTTAGATTGCTTTGTTGCTGTCAGTTCAACAACTCTCATTTGATGCTTCATCTAAAATGGCATCAGCTTGATCGACGGCGCCCATACATTCAGCTTAGCGAACGCGATCGTAGTCTGGTATCTTCGAGCTGCGCCTAGCACCCAGTACCCTCCGTGAGTTCCATGTGGCCGTCTACTGTCCACTCTGTTGATGCAGCCCCTTGAAGCGGCTTGCCTGTAAGCTCCCAAAGACTCGAGCAAAATCCAGGCTTACATCTTTCTCGCTATAGATTAGCCTGTTCTTCTCGGTGAGATCTTTCTTTCTTTGCGCCCGCAGTTGATCTAAACATCACAGTATGTGACCACTGGTTTTGTCCAGAGGTGAGACTTCGACGTGGCCATTCTATTGCTGCGTTTCTCACGCCGAACTATCTAGCGCATTCACCTTGCGGGTATGGATATGTGAGCCGTGCCTCCAATGATATGGGTTGCAGATCCTTCAATGTTGATTTGAAACAGTGAGCGGCAAGAATTGGTTAATCACCTCTATTCTGGTAAGTACTCTGATGTTCTGAAATTGACAGCGGCTTACTCCGACTATAGGCATTCTTTGTCGTATCTCAGCTTGGTACGTGATGAATCCCCTTCGTATGGCATGCGAGTGACGAGCCTGACCTAGTTGGCGGATTGGGGATGGCGGCGAGCCAGTACGTATAGCGCTTGAACCTCGCCGGCGTTGGTTGATCCTTTATATCTAGACAAATCAACGGAGAAGTCTCCAGCGTCCTTGATGTCAACAGCAAGGTGATTATCAATTACGCTCGCCGAGACCTGTGCTTCATCTGCGCCATAGGCATTTGGATCCTTAGAGTTAATCAGTGCGATGATATGCGACATCATGATCTCCTCCTCGCTCGTGTACTTCCTCCACAAAAATCGATCCGGAATCAAAATGTACGCTTGAAATCCTTGTGCTTAGATGAAGCTAAACTTGTTGTTTCATGCTAGAACCGAGAGTCTGATCGACAAGTTGATCATTTACTTCATCGGTATCGGCACCCTCTCTAGGTAAGGTATTAGTTGTGTTCTATGAATGGTCAATTTCTGATGGATCTACAGTGTTTTCGCGCTGCTTAATATGGTCACAGTGAGTAAAAACTTTGATCGGGACATGAAGAACTCACGAATGCATTCTGTTTCAAGTGGTGGGCAATGCCTGACAAGCTCGTTTTCACAACATTCCACAGCATTATCAGCAAGCGTGAGTTGTTCTATTTATGCCTTTCGACAGCCTTCGCTTCTCGAACTCACCCTCCGACGCGTCTATCTCAGTCTACGTCAATTCTTTGCTCGTCACGTGAGCACTCGGTTTTGCCAGCTGTGATACGCCGCTGATGGATCTTTAGCCTTAACTCTAGGAACCAGCTTCGTCACAACCTCGGCAAGGTTCGGGGAGTTGGTAAGTGCTCGTTGCTGCCTCGCGTTCCCGTATCTCATCACTAGGCTATAGACTATACTCACACAGATGATTCCATCGCTCTGTCGACGTTCGCAGCGGGTGTAAATTAAGACGGACTTGTACTAAGTATAGGTGTAACGATAGTCCATAGGCTCGGCAGCGTGCTTATCCGGGGAGTGCCCCCGCATTTATTCCCGTCGACGTCTAGAAGTTCCGCGGTCGTATCGGGCTGGTTACCGTCGAACTCGAACAATCAGACGTGCTTACGGCAAGGCTCTTCTTTTTGGCAGCTGGGCGGATTGTGGCACAATCAACCTCGAGTCTCATGATCAGGAGGACATCAAGAACACCACTCAACACCGCCGTCGTTTGCGTTGCCAATCAGGATATGGTGTCTAGCATTCATGTCGATCAAGTCGATGACCGAAGTGTGCACATGAACACGCTTCCCCGCAGCAGGCAGAACAACCTACAAGAACTGGTCTATGAAGAAATGGAACGCAGACGTTCCAACCTATTGAGGTGCTGTTGTATGGCCCCTTATGTAGTCGACCTCGGCTAATGAACCGACTTAGCGGAACATCGATATTCTGTAGCAGAAACTCACAGAGCCTGCTTCGGAGCACATGCATCCCGTTGTTCCGAACACTTCGAGCTGTCCGAATAGACGCTTTGGCTTCGCTGCCTCACTGCTTTATCAATCGTAAGTGAGAAAATCATCCGAATTTTGGACAACCCTATGGACCGCATCATTGATCATCGATCCATTTGTGAGATTACGTGCATCCGCCGCGGTTAGACGGTGGAAGAACCTCAATCCTTGGGAATATAGGTTGGCTGTGGTCTTCGGGACTCACATCTTCACATCCTGTCCCTGGCGTCGCAGGTCTGACGTTTCGGAGTGTAGAATAGTATTTGAAGGAATCGACTCGTTTACGGGGTCAACATGTGTTAGTGCCCGTCATAGCATGTCTACATTGCGGTGCTGACTTGTCTGTGTGTGATCTAGGCGCAAGAGGAATGGAAGTTCGGAAGCCATCAACGACAACAAAATTCAGATATGCAGCCACCGCCTGAGCATGAATAGAAGAGCTGTCATAGGGTTTGATAGCAGGATTTCCGGCCATATAACAGCTCGTCCACAAAGGGCATACGACTGCCTCACTAGACGTCGATCCCACCTTGTTACGAACATCACACGATGACGCCCCCCGTACAATTGCCTATATTCTCAGTGTTTGCTGAACTAGTATCTCCCTTAGTGATTGGTATGCGTGGTCATCGGTGATTTTGTTATTCTCAACCTTACTTTCGCCGGCTCTAGGTACTATGATAGCTTGTCCGTGAGTAGGCCCTGCCTCATTGCCTTGCTTTGCTACTCCTTGCCTGGCATTTTGATCATCCTCCATCCACCCTTAGGTTATTTGGCGTGACTGTGGCACAGGCCATATGGTACTTTCGTAACTACCCACAAGACCCTAATCATCTCAAATACTGGGTGAGTTCGATAATACCTCAGAAGGCCTAGATGCGTCTAACACCTGTGAATCATCGATGAGATTGCAGCCGTGGTGTACGCCATCCTACTTTTGATCGTCACATCGCTGAAGTAGACGGGCTACAGAATTATTGACGGCGTGCAAACATTCAGTGTTGCGGAAGCTACGAGGGTCGTATACTTACGAGGGCGTCTGAGCTTGGATTATTCTCAGTACGTCCTTCAGCTTCATATGGCAAGGCCCGCTGATTTAAGCTGGCTCTCATAGTGGTATCATAGTGAGCACCATCAACTACGCCTCGAAGTAAAACTAATGTGTGGATACAAGCTAGACCTCTACGTCTCGGTAATTCCTTTTTTGTTGTCCTGACACGCTATTCACTCATCTCCTAGTGCATAACTGTCACCATGGTTCAACTGTTTGTATTGGTCCCCTCGCCAAGGCTCGTCGGTTACTAATGTTGTACCTTTATTAGTGCGTACGCTTACAGGGTGTGGATTCGTGAGGCGAAGCGTTTAGCCGTATAATCGCATACTTACATTCAATTCCCAGTAAGCGGCAAAAATCGATATGTAACGTCTGCTTTGGTGCGCCCATTTCATTTACAGTTGTATGGCGGCGTCTCACATCCGGCAATCATTTTCAGGCATTTTTAACTTTCTCTCAATTCAGTAAGCTCGCCGGTTCACTGGTTGCGCATGATTCGGAGCTTGACAATAATACGCGAACCACTAGCGTCTGGTATAGGTACGATCGTTGCCTCCCGCTGATTCATTCCAATTAATTATGTTCGAAGGAATGTCCATTCTACAGTAAGCTCCGAGTCAAGTGCGCTGTTGTCAACCCCACCGTGTTCAACGGAGTGATGCTTAGACAAATCAACGGAGATGTTACTCTCCTTCATAGCGCTGTTAGTGACGTAGGTTCGAAGACCTACCATTGTCGCACGTCTGAACTGATCCCTCTCAATGATTATAGGCAATCGGAACGATCGAATTTGGCAGTACCGTAGCCTGCGACCTACTGATTTCTGCCTCTATGGCTTACTACCTTAACAAACATAGACAGCGCTCGGGCATCCGAAGGTCAGTCGTCTAAGAATGTATCTTTGGCTCGCAACTCAAAATGCTGATTGTGGCAACCACGTATAGAACAGAGAATTTACTTGAAAAATTAATTGTCTACGTCATTGGTATTGGACTGCTTACCAGGTGAGTCGTTTCGAATGTGTCCTTCCGATTGAAACTCATTAATCGCACTTTAGTATCTTCGCCATTATCGTCTTCGTTACAGTAAGATCATTGAAACTATTTGATATATATGTACTCACCTACCTTGCTACAGTGGGTCGCCCTGCCGAAACAGCTCATCTTCCTCACTTTCCACAGTATCATTAGTAAACGTGCGCCATCCCCTTAAAATTTTGAGCACTGCATCTAACTTATGTCCCAACCAAGTCTACGTTAACTCTCTACTCGTAACGTAAGTGTCGCATTGCGTGATGGCGAAAAGAAGGAAGAGTAACCGTTCGAATGCAGTTTGAATGCTAGGAGCGGTTTCAGACCTAAGGACACCTCCGGTAACCGTGATTTGAGCCTCACTATTCCCTTGTTAGACTGATGATTGCCTTAGTGTCAGAGTCGATAGGCATGTCGGTCTTGAATACTGGCGCTTCGACGTCGACTGCCTAGAAGGCGCGTTGAAGTACTCCTAATAGGGGCTCCGGACTTTGTACTTATAATGATTGTCGCTCGCGTCACTGATTCCTCCGCACAATCGAGTAACTTTATAATGTCACCCCCAATATCATCGGCTGTGCGCCGCGGTAGCTGTCTCTGCAAGAAAATTTGGTTCGAAATGCATGGCCAGCCCAAGACGTATCTAGTCTGCCATTGTCTTAACTGTCAGAAGAACAGTGGTTCCGCATTCATGGCGAATGCTTTCTTCTTGCCCAAGGTGAACTTGTACTGAATGAGTTTTAGAAAAATCGAGCTCAAGGCACACCAGGATGTCGTGATCACGGAAGGCAAGGACTACATCAAGACTTACACAGACAGTAATACGAAGAGTGGTCAGCCGCTTATTCGGTCTTCCTGCGGCGAGTGTGGATCGTCACTGTTCCTAAGGAACGTGACTATAGATCTCACCATCGTCAACACTGGAAGCATTGACGATAAGCTTGAAACTGGTTAGTCAATCCACCATGCTCGCGTCGGTGCCATGATATTGACCGTGAACATTCATAAGATGCCAGTATCAAAGTACCCAAACGCGAGCTCTTTGTCGAAGACAAACGGCCGTGGCTATCAGCCGAGACGAATGGTGGTACAAAAGCGCGTTTATAATTCGTGATAGCGAATCAAGAAAGTGCACAAAGTTTGGTCCTATCTTTGAACCATCACACATGGCCCTACGACTTCCAACTAACTTTTGTAGTAAGTTCCGAAGGACTCCGCGACGGACTCAAGTGCCTCTAGCTTTCAAGCTCAAGACTCGAGAAGTTTTCCGAGTATATGATCGGCCTAACTGATCGGCTCATTCCATGAGACATTATCTATGGTAGATAATCACTCAGCCCGTGGCTCTATTGTGAGGATTTAGCATCCTCAACAGGCGACTACTCAGTGGCAAATTCTCAGCTACCTGAACGCAAGTCAGAAGCACATTAGTGACAGTCAGAGTTGACGATTCGAGCACGATTCAGGACACGATTCGGGGACGATTTGGCCACGATTTGAGGGCCCCGAATCGCACTTTGACTCTGACCGACTCACTTTTCAACGCGATTTAGACATGATTTAGGACATTGTTGACTACGACCAAATTGTATTACAATCAATATATCTCATTACAAAACACACTGTGTACCTATTACCCCCTTGGCTATATCATGGCACCGTTGTTCCCCTGACGCCTTTCTCGTGCAAAGCAGCTCATTCGTGTGTATCCGAAATATATTCAGCGGCAGAAGCGATCGCTTTTACGGCTCTTTCGACGAGCTACGCGCAATGTAAATCCTTGGCAGGTGCATGCACTCTGGGTCACCTAGGGGCTTTTGCTTTGATCATTGCGGGCATGTTGTCCAAGGAGGTGCGAAAGAAAGARCCTCAGYGTAGTTCAACGGGTGCTGGCTATACCAGTGACAGTGTAAATGATTCAAAAGATTATAATTGAATAGGCTTATCTAATGCCCATTACTGATACTCCAGTGGAATCNGTAGTTCAACGGGTGCTGGCTATACCAGTGACAGTGTAAATGATTCAAAAGATTATAATTGAATAGGCTTATCTAATGCCCATTACTGATACTCCAGTGGAATCRTCTGAGTACTAAATCGATTCCTGTTGTCGAATCRCCTCCAGAGGCGATTCAACGATTCGACGATTTACACGATTCTGGAGACGGATTCGTCCTCCGAATCGACTCCCGAATCGTGTCCCGAATCGTGCTCGAATCGTCAACTCTGACTGTCACTATTGTGGCGTAGAAGTTGTTGTCTGGGCAATATGGGCCCCATGAATAATCTTGTAGCATTGGCCCGTTGGGGGGCGAAGATGGCGGGACGAGACGGCGTAAAGGGTAGGTGCAGAAACTAGGGTCATTGATCCCAACCAGAGCAAACGTTAAACCCCGATTTCATCAACAGATTGAATATCTCATCTGCTGAATGATACCCGACCATATGTATCAGGCGGGGGTGTCTTCGTGATCAAGGGCGAGACGTTCTGGCGGAACGGTTGGCTGCATCGGGCTTGGTTTGACTTTGCTGCTTGTGTGTTAGGCACCCATCTGTCTGCCAAGTCTTGAGGCCGCCGTCACTTCACAGTGGCTTGTTTGTAAATGGCATCAGGACTCGAGTTGGAGTTCCATTCCCCATCTGCACATTGCGCCACTCGGAAACCAGAAGGTATGAACAGCAAACTAAAGAACGGATTAGGCAGAACGGTGGCAAGAATACTTCACTCACGTGCTGTTGCGTATGGTGCACCCCTCGCGTTCGATACCACAACCACAACCACAATGTTCAACCACGACATCTCAGCTGTAATGCCGCTGGACAAGCTCGCTCCGGAAATTCTACTCTCTGTGGTCTCATTCCTACTGAGGAAAGATGCTCGTGTGCTTTCCCGCACCTGTCACAAGATCCATGCTATCTGCGAGATCCAGCTTTATGCCAGTGTCGACTTCGAAGTGAAGGATTCTTCGGACTTGTCTACGGACAAGCGACTCGTCCGTTTCTTTGGGAGCCTGATGGCGAGGAAGGAGAGGTGCAGCTACGTCCAGAAGTTATTGCTCGATTTTTGTAGGACATTCACCAGCAGGGATCATGCTTTGGTCTCTGCAATCGTCGAGGCCCTCCCTTGCCTCCACACCTTCATATTCAGTCATTCCGACATCAACTTTTCCGACAATGATTTCTTCAAGTTTCCTCAATTGATGAGGTCATGTCGCACTATCGTCAAGTCATCTTTGCGAACTCTGAAGGCCACTACCCTTTCTGGTCGCCAAAACGTTCTCCGTCGTACAACACCATTGCCACGTGCCGCCCATTTGAGGAACGATCCTCTCTATTAAACCTCACTTGGCTCAATAGAAACCCCCTCAAAGGCCCATTCTTCCTCTCCTTTGTCCGTTTACATGCCAATATTCGGTTCTTGCATCTCAAACACACCACAAACTTCCCAAAAATGGACGCGAGCATTCTACCTAATTTGGAAATTCTTCGAGCGTCTATCAGCGTTGTGCTCGTGTTGCTCCCCGGAAGGGTGAATACAAGGATCTATACCGGGGTTGGCGACATGTGGGACGACTATTTGAACGATACAAGTGGTAATGTGTTCAGGGAAGATGGTCTTGATGCTATCAAGGTGTTTACGTGCGAGGACGCCGGTGATGGAGCCCCTGGAGGATTCCTGCCGTTTCTTATCGAAAAGATGAAGAATCTTGTAGTGTTAGACACCATGGTGAGTATTCAGTATCATCATGTGTCATCTCTGATTTAATTCTATGCTGTCTACCAGGGTGGACTCCCAGTTGAAATCCCCACTCTCCGCAAAACGAAGATCGAACTGCTACGGCTCCACCACAGTGCGGATAAATCACAAGCACTGAATCTCTTCCAAGCAGTCAAGATGCTCCAATGTATCGAGTGGTTGGATGTCAACGTCGTTGATGATGGCGAACCGGGTTTGTTGATTCTGTACACGGCGTCCAGATTGTATGGGAACGGAAAATGGATCCCGCATGTTCAGTGGAAGTGCGAGCCTGGTGATGAGTGGTTTTCGGATTGGAAGGATGTGTTTTGGGAGTAATCGCGGACGGCTAGGACTCGGCCAATTTACGATCATCATTTATGTCCTGTGCTTCTGGACATTGTTACTTATTCATAAGCGTGATGATTTAGAGATTCGAATTGTACGTGGTTCGATAGGTGTATCACCATCGACTTGAATGTTAGTCTCAAGTTGCCCGCTTCAACTATGGACATTTCTTTTGGGCTATGGGAACAAATAGGGGCACTTGGGGGCATCTCGGCCACGGCCGATCAGTGGCTGTGGTCCATTGTTCACTGGTTTTTACTTCCATGAACACCGCGCCTTGTGCGTGAGTTTGAGTTCTCAGATCTCAGTGTGAGTGATACTCCCGAAACTCCAAGTTCCTATCTTTGAACCGACGCACATGGCCCCACGACTTCCCACTAACTTTCGTTGTAAGGACGCGACGGAAAGTGCCTCAAGCTTTCAAGACTCGAGAAGTTGTCCGAGACTATGATCGACCTACTGATCGGCTCATTCCATCAGGCATTATCTATGGTAGATAATCGCTCAGCCCGTGGCTCTATTGTGAGCATTTAGCATTCTCAACAGAGTGGCAAATTTTCAGCCGCCTGAAGGCAAGTACATTGCGGCGTAGAAGTTCTTGTATGGGCGATATGGGCCTTCTCCGATGAGGTATCTGCTTCAGAGTCTGACTAGGAGGCTCCTCAGTCGTCACTACCTCCAACGAGGTCAGTCACTAGGTGAGTGACAGCTTTATTTAGCGAGGCTAGGTAGTGGGTTGTGGCTCATTTATATACTTATCTTGCATGCGTGCCCCAGGATGCTGGAATGGGCCGTCTCAGGACGACTCCTGGACAGAATGCCTACCCTTCATTATCATCCTTCTGGCTCCTGTCGACTAGAAGCCCTCAGCCTTTCCAATGAAGACAAGACAGGTACATGGATGTTTTGTCTGTTTCAGTCCAATCGTCGGAGCTGTGCACAGCATTGATATTGTTCTATCATAGAATCTCCGTCCTATCCGCTGTCCGACTAATATTTCTCTTGTCTAGAACTTCCGCGGGCGCTTTTATGGATGTACTGCATCATTGATCATTCCTATCGAACCCTGAGAGAGTCGGCTGGAGCCCTCCCGGTGCGCTAGATCGATCTTCGAAGCGCTGGGTCGTCAACGCGGCTCAAAGGCGCGTTTTGCTTTTCTGCCTACCCTCCAGAAATTTCACACCCATATCATCGCTCCGGGGCTGTCCAGGACCAGATATACCCACACTCTGTCACAACAAGCATTCATTTCACGAAAGCAGTATTTGATTTTCGGACCCAGCTTATGGTACTATAATCTGAGCCCTCTTTTCGTCGGCAGTTACAGCTTTCAAGCGAGCTGCATCGTGCTGCGCGGGCAGGTGATTGGCACATAGGGTACGAACACTTGCATGGAAGATGTCAGGTCAGGCGCCGTGGTGGAGTGGTCGAGCTGTTTGCCCAAATGTATACCTGCTTACGAGGAACGGGTCTTGCTTAGTATGCTGGTCACAGCTCCCCCCAAAGACGCAGTCACCAACCGGCCGAGTATAAAGAACCTAGGTGAGTTCATCGTAGTTGGTGTCATTACAACCACAACTTTCACTCGACCTTAGTGCTTTCGACTTACTGTCATCATAGTTAAAGATGGTTATGCGCATTCAACCAGGAGTTTATCTCATCCGCAACAAACGCGAGAATACATATATCGGCACCGAAACCGGTTACGGGCGTGCTGGGACGAAGGCCATGCTCGATGATTGGAACATGCAAGGTACCCAAAAGGTATCTTCTTCTCTCTTTCTTCTCCATCATTTGCTAATCACGCGTGTGCATTCAGTGGCTTGTCGACTACCTCCCGTCATACGGGACGTATGTCATCAAGAACTTCGCGAATATGGAGGTCTACCTCCAGCCTGGAGCTCCGCCCAGCCGTCGTGATGTCCCTAAGGCTGAGATCAACAGCTATCAATTCCAATGGGTCATCGCAGAGGCTCCTAACGGACACGGTTACTTGTAGGTTCCACTTTCAATCGCCATGTCTAGTGCCCAATTGCTGACTTCTCGGTTACGTAGCATCGTGAAGGCCGACGAACAAGATCAAGTCCTCCAAGCTGTCAGCTATGGACCCGACGTGAGTACAACGATTATGGCCTTCGGGGCTGATGGTTAAAGAGTTGCGACATGTTATTCTTAGGTCGTCGTAGATGATTTGGACCAATCCAGGTCTAACCGCAGGCAGATCTGGCTTTTCGAGACTGTCAACTGATTCTAAGCAGAACACCATTAGCAAGATATTTCTATATGAATGATGTGTTCTTGCTTGTACTTGCCAATCACATGTATGTTCACTGAATGAACGATATACTTGATCCAGACTCCACAGGTATGCCCCCATTCTGTCGGGTACCCACACCTCTAGTCCCTCATTCCAGTAAATTTGATGGAAAGCGTGCGTCACGGGAGATAATTATCAACGGTGATCGTCGTGAATGCGACGTATCCTTACGAAGTCAATGGCCTCTGGTCAGTTCGTCCTACGGTTCTGCCTTGTCCTCGCTCATTGATTGCGATGGATAGCGATAACTACTTTTTCTCGCTCGTCAATGCTCTGATCCTGGGCACATTATCTAGAGATCATATCATGATCTGTCAAACGACGGCGTAGCTGATTCGGTCGATTAAGACTCCACACACAGCCTAGTGGCCGCCGAGACTACACGAGCTGTCACCTGCTCTGTTGCGAGCGCTTCTGAGTCGTAGTGTTTGCTCGGCGACCGATACAGCTTGCTTTTCTATGCGTCCAGATTCGTGGAAGACTCGACACTTACTCGTATCCACGACGCCGAACTCAAGATGTGCACCTACCACTCGAACTTGATGAACAATGATGCGTGGGCCAAGTCAAGTGGTCTATCCGTGGCTCCAGTAGAGGAATTCCAGTTAAGGCTCGCTCGAAGGCTCGCAACATCACCAATGTGGCACGACAAAATACACGGATGTCTAGGGACACAAAAAACCACGATACAGGAGGTACAAACCTTAACTGAAGAGTGAGTGGTACAATTTCTTCAACTTCAGACCCCGCTTATTCAGTATCTCCTAGATGGATCGTTGGCCAGGTCGTAGAAGTCTGGGAGTGGAAAGATGAAGTATGTTATACCCTGTATATCCGGCATGTGTCCGCTGATTCTGTCGGACGGACTCGTCAATCCCGCAGTAAACTCCAACGCTTCGAATCCCATCCAATCCACTAATGTTACTCCAGGTATCACAGCGGAATATGCGTCTACGTTGATCAGTGTCCTATTCACCTCTTCGATCGAGAATTGAGGCGAATGATATCCCGAGATACCCTCGCTTCTCATATTGAAGCCCTGCTCAGGGAGCCACGGCAGTTGTGGAAGCTTGTATTCGCCTCGCCTACGCGTCAGTTGCTCGATGCACTTTATCACAACGACTCTATATTCGATCCACGTGCGTCGAAAATTGACGAGTTTCTCGAGATAGACGACGAAAACAACAGCTGCATTCCTCAGTTGCAGTGGGCGCCGTATATCAATATGTCGGGCAGGTTTGAAGAGTGGCTCCGAGGTTTGGTAGACAAGCTCTTCAATCTCTCCGAGCATGCTTTTCAGATAGTGATTCAAACTTTGGGGCGATACGCTATTCTTTCGCATCGGTGGGACTCGGATGATCAAGAGCTCACTTTCGAATGTATGGAGGACTTCGGTCACGAAGCATGGAACATCCCGGAGCGCCGGGGCTATGCAAAGTTCCGAGGCTTTTGCGACGCGGCTGCGTTCCATGGATGCAGATACGTTTGGATCGACAGCGGATGCATCAATCGAAGGGATAAAGCCGAACTTGATGTGTCTATATCCTCGATGTATCAGTGGTACAGCAAGGCATACGTCTCCATCATATACTTGTCGGAGACCGTAGAGGCTGACCACGACATATTCTATTATCCGTTCCAAGATCCATGGTGGAGAAGGGGATGGACACTGCAAGAATATGTAGCCTCGACAAGGAAGAGGTATTATTATAGGAACTGGAAGGCGATTGACGATCAGGATTGGGATTATGATGCACGACTTTTTGAAGACCAGTAGGTTAGCTGCCGGAGACGATTGAGGCGAGACTGATGGTGGGGATAAATAGAGACGGCTCGCATGGCGGTTTCCTGACCCGCGTCTTCCAGTCGATGCAGAGCCGACAGACCAAGCTGCCAGAAGACATGGCATATTGTCTCCACTCACTACTCAACATCCGCCCACCCATACGCTACGGCGAGGGATTCGAACGTGCCTTCTATCGACTCCAAACCGAATATGTCACGGGAGGATACCCGATGTCCGGATATCCCAGAGGCGTAGCTCCTGGCCAGTTCTCGAAAAGCCGTCTATTTCGATGGAGCGGCAAGCGATCTAGCTGGAACTCGATGTTCGCCTCTGACTTCAAAGCGTTTAATGTCAAACAAGCACAGCTGAAGTACCATAACTTGAGGGGTAGATTCAACGCCGTGCCGACCATCTCCGTGTCCACACACAACGAGCGCGATATCTTGTTGGTTGAGATGTACCTATATCCAATTCACTATGACGCCGCAGACGACGTGTTTCGCGTCAACGGCAGTATAAAGATAGATGTTCTCTTGGATGACAATATCGAGAGAGATGTAGGGTTGGGTGGGTGGGTGTTGGGGTTGATGAGGGAGGACCGCCGGCATGTCTTTGGGATCATACTCCAAAAGATATCAGATGATGAATGCCCCCTTTATGAGCGTGTTGGGATGATGGTATCTGGGTTGGGGACTAGAAAGGAATGGGGTGAGCGCGATGTGCTATCTGTGCTTTGGCGAGACTGCGCGCAAGTCCAGTTGGTTCATATCGCATAAGCGGGAAGGGCGAGAGTACTCGCTCGCCATGGATGGTCAATAAATCGCCAGTTCCGTGTTCATGTTGAAAGCTTCATTGTAATTCAGCGCATGATACATACAACGGTGGCCGCACTGCCCTACAAACAACCCCATTCTTTTGAAATCCTGTCCCCATTCTCTGGCCTTCCGTCAAGGTGAAGGCCGAGGCCGCGGCGGCACGGTCTGGCCATAAAAGTACGAAACGATAGCCTCGCTATGCGTTATGGTGAGATTGAACACCGGGTGGGTGGCATTCTGCAACCCAACAGTTCAGTCGGCATCATTTTCGGCATCACTCTAGGGCGGGGATAGAGATGAGGAAGGTGACGCACCACTCTATTTGCGTCGCCCCCAATTATCTTGGCTGCGTTCTCGTCTTCTGTCCACGAGAGCGACCTAAGGAATATCTCTTTGCGGATCTTCCCCGAAACTATATCTGCAAAACAACTTAGATTTCTGGCTACCGGTGGAATATCGCACGAACCATCATCCGGGAACGTCTTCCACGCGTCTTGTATCTGTTGACGGCGCTCGTTGGAGGGGAGCATACGGTGTTGCGCGGAGGAGAGACCGGAGAGGCAATACATCGTATGGTAGGCGTCTGCGTTCCTGCATACGAATCAGACAATGGATATCCCGGAGAAAGGGGAGGCTTGCTTGGGAGGTTTGTCACGTAGACCGCCTGTTGGGTGTTGACCGGCAAAAAGGATATACTCTTGAAGGGCTTCGCGGTTGAAGAAAGAGTCTGCGACATCGATTTTATGAGCAAGATCAGCCAGGATTGTAGAAGGCAGAAATGGCGGACCATCCACATCGTCCCACTCGTGCTCATCTTCCCCGTGCTTCCCGTCCTCCCTGCCCTCTCCTTCCTCTCCGGACATTTCGACACCCCCGCCGCCACCCGGGGATACAGGTCCGACAGCAGCACTGACACCAAGCGCTTCGAGAAGCCCAAACGCGCCGCCAACCCACCACGAATAGCAGCCATCCACCAGTTTGTTCGCCCGCCCTCTGAATCCCCCGATCTCCGCAGGGGACCCTTGCATCTGGACGAGCCAGCGAAGGAGGGACTTTGTGTTGATTTGCGGGCGTTCGCGGGGCGAGAGATCCAAGAACGGCTGCAACAGCACCCAGGAAGCTAAAGCACAGAACGTGTATCCGCCGTGTGCTTCGCCGAGCGGGGGTCGAGGAGAGGAGAGGAGAGACTCGGGGGTGTATGGCACTGAAGAATAATATGGTTGAGAGGCGGAAGAGAACCCGCCTTCGTAAGTTTGGCAAGAGGCGATGAAGGACGCAGTCCCTTCAACTAGCTCGGGTGTGATGATATCGAGGAGCGTAGCGGTTACGAGGAGGCAGTAAATTCCCCTGTTCGCGCGTGTAGATCAATACGATGGGCATGGAAATGAGATCGCAGATGAACGCACCGAACGTCAACCTCTGCGTGATGTGCCACTAGGAACGATCCGTCTGGTTGCTTGAGCGACATGAAGAACTGATACATCTTCTTCCTGGTCAGGGAACCAATTCGATTTCAATTGTATAGGCTCCGCATGTAAAAGACGCACCGATCTATCTGATCCCATCCGCCTTTCTCTCCTGGCCCTCCTGCGATGGACAATGCGCAGACTGATGCGTAGGTAGCGAGAAGATGGGCGCCTTGTCCTGGACCGCCTCCAAACCCGCCATCGGGGTGCTGCCAGGTCAAAATAGTGTCGATCGCCCTTGGATGACCGTTAGCATAGGGGAACCATGTGCGATCATGAACAAAGCGCACCTTTGCTTATTCCCCGGATCTAGTCCAACCTGCAGCACGCTGAAGCTTTGCAGCGTCCAGAACATCAACCACGGCTGGCTCGCATCCTGGCTCGTGTATTTTGCCGGAAATCCTTGAATGAAGTTGCGGGCGAGGAATTGGATATGGGCGCTTTTGTGGAGTTTGGCAGGTGCCTGAGTGGTCTCGGCTGAAGCTTGAGTCGGGATATGGTCGAGAAGGACTGCTTCTGTCTCAGCTTGGAGGCGCGATGTAGCCGTTGGGAATGCGTCGTCGGGTGCTGGACGAAGGGGGCGAGAGTTGGCCATTGATGATGATGGTCAGGAGCAAGAGATGCCGAGAACAAAAGAAGGGTGTTCAGTCCGAAAATGAAAGTGAGACCTAATGTCACTTTTGTGCTTGGGGTCTACCTCCGTCGTGAACCCGAGCCCCGCTGCACCCAAGAATCCCGGCTAGTACGCTACCCTGTTGGGTATACCCGTCGCGCGTAGCCCGTGGGATGCTCTATCGAATGCCAGCCCCCCCAAGCGCAGAGCCCCATCTTGCGCGTTTGGATTCAAAAATGATTTCCCCTCGTCTACGTGATGAGGATATTCCTTCATAATGGTTCGTTATCAGAAACGCAATGAGCGATGTCTTGAATGTGGCCCAGCCTTCAAGGATCGTGTCGGGAAAATGGCGTGGGTGCAAAATCCGTTAATTGTAGCTCGCACATTTGCGAAGTGGGAGGGGAGGGAGGGGTGCAATCTCTGAGAAAACTTTCAAGAAAAGATGTGAACATTGAAGTCAAGAGTTGGGGAGACGCGTCACGCGACGCGTCAGTTTGGCGTTGTTTGTAGTAAGTTCATCAGATAGACGCCCACCCTCAGGCTCTTTTTCAATTCTGACAATTCACGAGATGCTCCAGCTGCCTACCGAACTTCTGCACCTCATAGTGGCGGCCGTCGACCTACAGACGCTATACATACTACTATCCGTCTCATGACAGCTCCATCTAATCGCGGAGCCGCTTTTCTATGCTGACATTCACGTCGCCCGTATCCCGCGGCCCCATCTTCTTACTCGCACGATAACAGAATCTGTCGGTAATCGAATCGGACGTCTCGTGCGTAGGATGACACTACCTCCCTCCAGCTTCGTATACAGATCTACGAACCTATACGCCAACGACTTCCGAACTTGCGATATCTGGATATCGGCGGCGGAGGACACACAAAACCTCCCTTCAAGTACGAAGACGACTTTCATTTTGTTGAGAATATCACGGCGGACCATAACACCTTCGCTCGATTCATCGAGTCTCAGCCTTTAGTCCAGCACTTGACTCTGAGCATGTGGTTCGCGGGGCCTTTGCACATCCCCCGCGAAAACCTCCAGAACCTGCGCATCCTCGAGGTTTCTCTCCACTCCGCGTCAAGTATCATACTCGGACAGCACATCACACACCTGAAGATCAATTCGAACGCCTACAACATGAACAACGCGACCCATTGGTCGAACCTACTTAATATGGACCCAGAAGCCCTTCGGAATGTAGTAGTCTTTGCTGCGGACTTCATCAAATTCGATGTCCTGGTAAAGTTGGTTGCCCGCATGCCGAACCTAGAACTCCTGCAATCGGCCGTCTCCGTGAGTCGTATTTGATGCGTGCAGTGCATAATGCTGATATATTCACATGAATTAGCCCGCGTCAAGAGTGCAGTGGTTGTCCAAGCTTGCTGCACTCCCAGCACCGAAGCTCCGTCACCTTCGTTTTGATGCCCCATGGCTCCCTTATGGGGGTGACCCATCTCGTTACCACGACGGGGTAAGGAGCGCGTTCGACGCTATGCCTGGTCTCCCCTGCATTAGCGTTAGCACAGGACTCAATCCGACGTTTCCTCACCCCCCTATCGAGTACGATTTCTTCTTTCGGGCGATTCCAGCGGTGAGGTTTCGCTACCGTCATAGACATCCATCGCCGTCGCCGTGGTGGGAGGACTGGGAGGCAGACTGATGCCGTCCCAGTCGACGATTGACATGGCTCAAGATGGTTAAGTACTCCCGACGATCTAGACAACGGACAGTGACGTCGCTCGATATTATTGGGATCTTTTTTTGGTTACAGACGTCTATCTTGGAGAAAAGGCTAGTGTCCGTGGGTTACCAGCCAAAAGACCCGTGTGCCGGGAAGTCGCTTCCCTATCCACCGCTAACCTCCGCCGCGTCATATTCCGTCTCCCAGTCATCCCAACACTGCGCCGTCGATGTATGAGCGTATCGGTGACGAAGTCGCGTTACCGGTATCGACCCCAAGATAACGAATGAGGTGTATTTCGTATTTCAGCGTAGGGGATGGGTTCCGCAATGAGATAGGATTACCGGGACACGAAGAGGAGTCAGTGCAGCGTCTGAGGGTCGGCTGCCGTGACGAGTTTTGTAGGTAGTTGCGGCATGTTGGTCAATTCCCTGTGGGATTCTTACTCGCGGTCCGACGGCCCGCAGTCGTCCCGGAAACGCTGGACCTGCAACCGTCTCTTTCCCCGTCACCTTCCTACCAGACGCGAGCAGGACATGAGAGCCTCGGTTCTGGTGCTTGCGACCCACCGCTATGTCTCTGATGGATGGCCCACTACCTAAGGGCACTATCCTTAGACTCAAGAAATTCGATAGATGTCGTCGTTCAAGTACGCCGCGAAGGCTGGTGTTCCGCGAGACAGGTCTAGGTTCCTCAAGGGGAGGAGTTTGAGAGCAGTGCAGAAGCATAAATGGGGGTCGAACGGAATGCGATGGTGACGGAAGCTCACTACCTTGCACGAACTATCTATAAGACTTGTGAGTGATACGGCAATACGCCAGAGACATACGCTGACCTTGATCCAAGGATTGTGTCTGATGCGTCTTCCATCTTGCAGTTGTCACTAACATCATTGGCCTTTGGAATATCTGCGCGTGTGGGGAGATGAAGAGAGGAGGTCGACCCAACAAGCTTATCCGAGGGGCTCTCAGTTGCCAAGGGGAATTTCAACGGTGCGTCCCAGCAGAGCTTCTCTGATTTTCAAACTTGCCTTCGAATATCAGTAGCTTGCCATTGCCCGAATTGTCCGTGTAGACCTGAGTCACCGACAGATGGAGTCCCCGAAGGCGGATTTGGATATTTTCAGCCCGCATCATGAGGAATCGCGGCGGAGTTACTCAAACCAACTGCCTCAATTGTAAGTGAACGAACCATCCGCAGTTGACTTCATCGTCCTAATATAAGGATGGGTGTGTTTAGCCACACTGACTTACATAGACGACTTTGTGGTATCAGGACTACCGCCGTCATCTCGTTAGATTCTGCGATGCGTACAATGGGCGAGGACCGTCGATAACGTTAAGCCCGTGCGCGTGAGTTCCACACCCAACGTCTGCGACACGCTTACTAACTACATATCTTCTTCAGGGACAACGCTGTTGCTACCTGCTTCATCGGGATTGCCGCGAATGCTAGACACCGCGTGAATGTCACCTGTGGTTAACCTACGCGCTACTCGTTACACGTGGGGTTTTCGTCGCTCGCGGCTTCGTCTGGACGAAGGGCTCCTTCGGGCGCGGTCGTGTCAACGGTCTGCAGGTCCAATATCCGACATCGTACTCAACGTCGAAGATCGAACTATTCGCCCTCCAAAGGCTGAGAGAAGTACAGTTTGGACAAGGTGGCGAAAGAGACGATCACGTGGTACTATTTGTTGGACCTTCACTCGTGAATCCTTTGAATTGCCACTCCCTCGAGCTCCACGACCACAATCACCCACAAGCCACCTGCGCATTTGAGAATGGGGAGCATTGTACAGGCACCTTCGGAGGTCTTGTCAAGTATCACGAGATACTTACCCACCCAAGCAGAATGCCTTGCGTTCTCTCTAACCTCTCGCGAACTTCAGGTCGCGGGTGAAACTCAA
Source organism: Pleurotus cornucopiae (assembly GCA_019677325.2). Classification (NCBI taxonomy): domain Eukaryota; kingdom Fungi; phylum Basidiomycota; class Agaricomycetes; order Agaricales; family Pleurotaceae; genus Pleurotus; species Pleurotus cornucopiae. The sequence continues at coordinate 2,498,267 of CM033824.1, forward strand.
CTTTACCGCAATGTCGTGTTCAATTTAAACGATTCCTCTTCAGACGAGCGCCGTCTGGAAGCATTTGTCCGATGCTTAATGACGCGCCAGGACAGGTGCAGCTGGGTCCATTCCTTATCTGTCACCCTCTCCAATCGCTCCCTCACTCGCATGGAACACAAAATTGTCGCCATTATTATCAACATCCTGCCATCTCTTCGCAGCTTCAGATATATCGACTATTCGGACAACGACGATTCTGTCTACCACACCGCAATTGACTTCCACCCACCCCGCCACCCTTTGCAGGCGGAGACATCGCTCCGACAATTTACCTGTCTCAACGCAAATATTCTTGATCAAGAACCCTTTCTCGCTTTTCTCCATTTCCACCATGGGTTGCAACACCTCGAGTTCAGCGAGGACGTGTTAAACGTGCCACAATTGGGTAAAGGAATATTACCAAATTTGGAAACTCTTCGAGCGCCCATCGACGTTATTCTCCGTTTGCTTCCTGGAAGAAATATCAAGCGAATCAAGACTACTATCAGCGAGGATATGGCACCCGTGTGGATTCATATGCCTCGCACAGCCTTCGCCGACGTTCAAGTATTCTCGTCTACCGTTCGTGGCGATGCCGAAGAGTTGCTCGAATCCCTCGTTCTGCAGATGAGCAATTTGGAGTTCTTGGAGATAGAGGTATGTTCTCAGGGTTTTCCTTGTGTTCGAAGCTTCGTGCTCAGGCTTATATATAGGACGAAACATGTATCTCAACTTCGATTCTACGCTGTACCAAAATCAAATTTCTTCGACTTCGCAACCTGTGGGGAGAATTTTCCGCACGGGTAGTCTTCAACCGCGTACCGGCGTTGGAGTGCATCGAACTGCAACATACCGTCGAATTATCGGTTGGAGTCATCTCACTGCGGTGGTGCAGGGATGTGGAGAAACCCTACATCATTTCGTGGGATTGCAATACGAAGGAAGAATGGCTGCGCGACTGGCGAAAAGATCTGTTTGTAAGAAGTGATAAGGAGTTCGAAGCCGACGACGCCCCCGCGTTAGATGAGGATGAAGTTTTGTGACCCATTGACCAACGTCGGACGTCTCGGGCTTGCTGTTCAATCCCACTGTGTACTTATATCTTTGTCCGCTTTTCGATAAGCAATGTGTAAATCGTCCGTGACCATTTGTCAGTATGCTCTATACAAGCAAGAACAAATGCACGCTGAGAAGATTGTAGTATATCGTTCACGTTCAGCAGGAAAGGAGATCACTGGTCTTTGTTCATGCGATGAACGAGGATGGTTACGTTCCATATCTTACCTCCTAGCCAGTAACATGAAATGTATTTCCCCTTGGCTGATCAATGTAGACTCAGGAGGTTGTCAAAAGAAGTCAGCGTGAGAAAGTCTCTCCTTCGGAATGAAGCGAGATGGCAGCCAGCTTCTGATCTGTTGAACGACTGAATTGAGGTCTCGTCCATGGGGTAAGTGTCTCGCCGGTGTCGTAGCAACCCTCCAAGAGACAATTAATCGGACTTCCAGACGGTGACATCGGAAACCATACGCACCGCCGGGGAGCCAACGAAATGCTATAAGGTATGCCATTTTGGCACGGTTTAGACCAGAGTGCCCCTCCCACGACGAGGAAACTGCCATGTCCAATGCGTTAGCTACGAGTATCTTTGTGAGATTCTCCAACGCCGTATCCCCAGTATTGCTAGGCATGTGATGTCCGAATTCATGATTATGGGAGATGCTGACCTTTTCCCTACCTCATAGGAGCCTTCGCCTCTTTCCCGTCAGTCCTACACGCGTTTGACTGTGGCGTCGCGCTAAACTGAATCTCCGACTCACGTTGTTGGGCAGATTATTTGGCGTAACGATCGCCCAAACGATTTGGTATTTTCGCCGATATCCTGAAGACTCGATGACGCTAAAATACTTGGTGAGTGCCGTACCAAGAAGGCATCATGGGTCACAAACTTATAATGAACGGTAGATCGCTTCCCTTTTGTTCGCGTGCAGCCCTCCGGTTCAATCTGACGACACTCACAATACTTCGTATCTTAGGTTCATCGATGCGATCCAGACCTTGGGGACAGCCGAAGCGTCTATGACTTTATTCCTTCGCCATAAGATCAGCCTCGACTACCCCTTGTAAGTTTTATCACCTGAAACCACCCCAAGGGAGTTAATCAACTTGCGTACCAGAGGTATTCTGGTACGTTATTCCTCTTGCGTGCGGAACCATTGGTATACCGACACGCTCGTTTCAGCTTCACCTGTATTTCACGGTATGTACTGTGTTCTATGGCTCAAACCTCGTGTCTGATTTGTTCTATAGACTGCGTCTGTGGCGATAGTACAAGGGTACGTTGGCTATTGAGCAAAATCTTTGTCCATGAACGACTAAATCCAATATACAGGATATATACATATCGGGTATGGATTAGTGAGTCGTCCGTTTCTTGGTTTCAAGGCAATAATGTGCATGCGCTTTTCTCAGTGAGTGAGAAGAACCGGCTACTGCTGTGCATGTTGGTGCGTTCATCATGCGTCATCTTTTACACTGTCTATTTGTTCTGAGCATCTTTCTCGAGGATCTAGATACTTCTAATGACTTGTCAATTGGGTGCGTGTTTATTTCCGTCACATACGGAATTGTTGGTGTGGACTCAATGGATTTCTCCTTCTAGTGGCTGGTATAGGTATCTACGCAACCTACCTCATCTTTCTCGATCACTTGTTCATTCCTCGTTCACAGCTTTTGATATCCTTCAGTACGACTGCCTGCATATTTCTATGTCGATCCGCTGATTTCTCATCATCATTTGCCCGGAAATAGGGAGGTACATGGAGATGCTGGCCATCTCCATATTCGTGTAAATGATGTGAGCTGTTGTTCTCCCCGGTGTTTTTCTCGCTTCACAGAAGCTCTAGATATTCGGTACATTATCGATGGGGAGCAGGATGGCGTGCGACATTCTGATCTCCATATCCCTTGTGTATTATTTGAACAAGTGGCGTTCTGAGATTAGAAGGTACGGCTCCCTCGCTGTTTTCACTTCATTGTCAAATCCATACTATTTCTCCATCAGGACCGAGAATGTAATCGACGGAATCATTGTCTACGTTGTCGGCGTCGGTGTAGTTACTAGGTACGCAACCAGGGCTATGCACCGTACTGAGTGCTGAAGCGCCGACCCCTTACCAGTGCCTTTTCTGCATTGGTATTCATCACGGTCTGCTCCGCTCCTTCCATTTTTCACCGTCGCTCTAACTTTGATCTTAGTGGCTAGCACTGCCCCATCAGTTCCTTTTCATGCTGTTCTTCAGCATCCTCAGCAAATGTAAATGCCTCCCCTGCCCTTTGTTCACGGCTCAATTCACTAACATAAGTTACAGTATACGTAAATTCACTCCTTGTCACGTACGTATATGGACCTGGCTTCGTGGCTAATGCTAACAGTACTACTAGATTAAACGCGAGAGCTAGTCTCCGAAATAAGAACAACACCGAGTCGGAATACGAAGAACTCGAATAAGTTCCCGAATCTAGGACATTCACTACGAATATAGACAATTAACATATCAGGGGCGAAGTCGTTCAACTATTGACGTCGTGTTCGTAGCTTATCTATGGCTATGGAACTGTTCAACCGCTGGCAGTATAGGATATTACATTTCAATAACAGCTACCAGTCTGAGAGAGCCTTTGTCTATACCCTCTGCGCGCAGAGCAACGTACGTTTCGAGATGCCTATCAAATGACACTCCCAAACTCGCCTGCACGCAAAGCTACCTTACGCGCCTACGGTCACAATGCAAACTCCCGAAACTCGAACGCATTGATATCGAGTACGAGGGGCTGAATCTCGATTGGTTCTTCCACAGCCTACGTTACGAGGGCAAATCGTGCAAAGGAAATTTCCAGAACGTGCGCCTATTCAGGGTGTACGGGTTCACTGTCAACGGAAAGGAGGATTGTATGGGACAACGAGGGCGGTTCGGTGGAAGTGCGATAAGAGCGAGATATGGTACCATGACCGGGAGGACGGCGTGACAGTGGATCCTGGTTCGCCGCTTATCTTCTTCGAGGAATCGACTACATATCCGGTACTACGATTGGTCTAAATATACACTGCCATTCTAGCTATACTTCCCGTCATCTCAGAAATATATGTTTCTATGATCAAGTATGTTGTATGTGAGTACACGCGTGTATGTTATATGACGTGTCTGTACATACTTCGACAGGCTACCTCCGACAATTCCATCAAGTCGAGAAGGATACTTAGATATAATCTGGACGAGAAGACATTCGGGTCCTATATTTATAAGTGGCACATATGCCTCCCAAAATCGACTTCGACCCGTTGCAGTTTGAATATGCATCTCGCTGTTACTCCCTCCCATTCGAGTCACATTGACTATATCCATGTCCCATTGCATTCGCGTTAATACATGAGTAATGATATAACATTAAAATCATAAGATCGACTGAGTTCTACATACTCAAAGCTCGCTCCTGAACGTACGCAATTAATATGCATACGAGTCCTTCCTCCAATCTGCCAGCCACACCTCGCACCTCCATACAACATTCGAAGTACGTTTGCCATCCCTATACAACCTATACATCTCACCATTCAGGCACTCAATACACTCGAGTGTCCCGACAGCCTTAAAAAGATGGGCCGCGTCGTCCTCAGGAATGCACCCTTGTAGTTTCAATAGCTGGACACTCGTGTCATTGAGCAACGATGTCTCGAACAAGGAGACGAACTGATATGCGAAACAGACATGTGAGACCACGAAAGAAAGAAAAGGGCGGACTGCTTACCGATAGATCTAAAATCTCGATGTTCTTCATCTTTCGAATGAGGAACGACATGAATCCCCCAGCCTTCGTCCATGTGCGTCGGCATGTAAACGCTTTGATATTCTCAAGCTCTGGGGTATCTTCCTTGAACGCCTCGCCGCATGCATCCGTCTTTTTATCCTCCCACCCATCCTTGATGCCAAAAAAGTGGGTTTTCACCCTCTGAATCTTTCGCCCGGGCAGCAACGCGAGCACAACCGTGATTTGGGCTTGAAGACTTTCCAAATTAGGTAAAACGCTCGCGTCCATTTTAGGTAAGTTGTTGTCGTAGATCTGCAGCAGATTCAAGCACCGGATGTTGGAGTGTAAACTCACGAAGGAGACGAAGAAGGGGCCATTGAAGTCGAATTGATTGCTCCAAGAGAGGGTTAATGCTTCGTCGGCGGTGCAGGGACGGGATGGGACTATACCCTTCGACGCTCGAAGGGATGACTCGAACCTGGCATGGTGGGAGCGGCGTCGTTGAGCAACAGACGAGGTAGTATTCCCGGAGAACTCGATGGAACGATTACATCTGAATGAGAAGGTGCGGAGGCAGGGGAGTACGTCGATGAGTGCACGGAGCATAACTTGATCCCTATAGAGTAAATCCCTGTCGAAACCAATGGAGACACTCTGCACATAAATGCATCTCTCCTTCTTGGCCATCAAGCTTTCGAGGAAGTGATTCAAGGGATGTTTATCCAGGTTATAGCTTGACCATCCCATCTCAAGTTCGACACTGGCATAGAGCTGGATTTCGGCGATGGAACACATTCTGCGTGAGGTACGCGCGAGTGCGGAAGTGTCCTTCCTTGGTAGGAAAGACGCTATGGCGAGCACAGTCTCCGAGGGAAGGTTGTTGAACGGCATTATAGCTCAAGGTGGGGAGGACGTGGTTGTGATTTAACGTGGTTGTTGGGTGGGTAGAACGGCAATTTAAAGGATAGGTTTAGACCAAACAACAACACGTGAGTGGCAGCACTGAGCATCTTGCCACCCTCTTTATCACACCTTTGGGCCACAATCGGTGGGATACGTGGACAATACCACTTAAAAATCGGTCCTCGACTGGCACTTTGCATTCACGCACGACACCTATGATAATACACGCCATCATGCGTCTAATCTTCTCAATCCGATGACAGCTCAAGTATATCGTCTACAACACTGGAAAACTTTCAGTATAACTACGACATGGAAACGCCTAGAAGACATACTATATAGGTTCTTTCGCCGCCGCATGTCTTGGACGTTTCGTAGGCGGCGAGCCTTCGTCAGGTTGTCGCATGCTATAGCTCCAACCAGCGCCACCCCCGCCTTCATCTTCATCATCGCTATGGACGACAGTTGTAGCTGCTCGTGGTGGTTTACTGCGAGGAGCTGCTGGCTTCCGTTTCGGTGGCGGAATGATGTCTTCCTCCAACGAGTCATCTTCATCAACTTCCAAGAGAGGACCAGCGAGGTTTTCCCCCTCTTCCTCTTCATCTAAGTGTTTCCTCTTCCCAACTCTCGTTCCCTTCGCTTTAGAAGTCGACGCCTCGGCATTCCCATCCCCGTTCCCCGCCTTCGACTTCCGACTTCGCTTCGCGGCTGCGTGCTTAACGAACGAACATACAATCCGATCCACCGTTAGCGTATCCAACCGCTCTTTCGTCATCCGCGTCAACCGAATCGCCCGTGCCCCCGCCTTCAGATACACGTTTGTCTGATATGCTGTGCTATGATAGTCTTCGGTCAGATATCCAGTTACCAACAACTCGATGATGAGATATTCGGTTTGCTGACGAAAAGGAAAGTCTACATCAGCTCTTGAGGTTGGAGAAGACGGGGAAAGGGGAAGTTACTTCTTTGCTTAGATCAACCTTGCCATCAGCGACGGCATCCAAGTCAATATCCCCTTGTTCCTTGCCCTTGCCTTGCCCTCGTCTTCTCCCCCCAGCTTGTATATCATAGGTCGTCTTTCCAGTGCCCCGCGCCAAGTCGACGAGATTGCTCATTGTGACCCTCCCACCATTCCTGCCAACCTCATCTACGACTTTCAAGATTTGCCATGCTTGCACGGTGACGTCCTTCTGCTCGAAACTGTCTTCCCGTTCTGCGCGCGCACAATTGTCACAGTGTCCGCATGGAGTGAGGGCGTCTTTGTCCTCTGTGGCCCAGGACGACATCGAGAGTTGTGACGTGTGAGAAAAGCACCTAGTAGAAGGTGATCAGGACTGACATTCGCAGTTAGCGAAGAAATTTACTTTGCAAATATGACCTTCCGACATTCAGTGAGACTTTGAGCAAATTGGAGTATATTGTACACTACGAACGATAAGAATCAGCGCTCGGTGTGCCAGAGGAACGACTTACATTTCGTCTGACCATCCACATCGGTGCAAACCATAGAGCTCAACCTCATCGCATCTTGTGGTCGGTAGAACATAACGCAATCGGCATCCTTGCCATCTCTCCCCGCTCGTCCAGATTCTTGATAGTAAGCCTCCAAAGTTTTCTAGACACCAAAGTAAGATGTAACATATATGGGTATGAATATGTAGTTGACGTCATGAAGAGAGAGCTGCGCACTGATATCTACGAATCGGAGAGGATGGGAATGTCAAGTTAGTTGCGTTGAGGGATAAAGAAGATGGATGTGGACGTACTGAATGGTGCAAAACAAAACGGACATCTCCCTTATCAATTCCAAGCCCAAATGCTGCGAAAAGACACCGAATTAGGAGCAAGACGGAGTGTACGAGATGAGGAGTCAAAGAAACGGAAGGGAGCTCACCGATAGTCGCACAAACAACCTTCACTTTCCCGTCCCTCCAGCGTCGATGCAACGCTTCTTTGTCTGCGTCGCCTACGTCGGCGTGATATACCCCGCTCTTGATCCCATTCTCCGAAAGACCTTTTGCGACCTCTTCCGTGTCCTGGAAGAATCGTAATAAGCATGAACAAGAAAGTGGTAACCTCCTTAAACAAGCGGTATACCCACCTTCTTCGCTAAACAATAAACGATACCGGACTCGTCTTTATGTTCAGCAAGGATATAGTCTACCATTACTTTGAGGGCACCGGCGGACGATGAGGGTTTGGGCAAGACTTTATAGTTCAGATTCTTCCGGTAGAGCGGTGCGGTGAAGTATACAGTCCCTTCATTCATATGCGCGGCTGAGAGGGGTAGCAAAGGAGTAAGACGACGAAAGGAGAGAAAGAGAGAAGGAGCTAAGAAGACGCACCTCGTCCGTCGACAATAGGTTTCATCTTCAATATCTTCAACACGTCTTCGAGCACCCTGGGCGGGCAAGTGGCGGAGAGCGCCATTATGGGTACGCGAGGGTACATTTGCTTGAGGACGTGGAGGCTGCGGTAGTCAGGTCTGCATGTCGTAGAGTTTTTCGTTGGCAAGGAAAGGAAGAGGGAGAAGAAGAGTCGCGTACCTGAAACTGTGCCCCATCTGCGAGACGCAGTGTGCTTCATCAATTACGAACCGTGCTACATACACGAGCATGTGAGTGATGTAGTGGCAAGCCTAATACAAGGAGGCAGTAAGAAACGGAACGCACCAAGTCTATCTCCGGCATAGAGTTTATCCAAAATCGACATAAATCGCTTCGCTTTGGCTACGCGTTCAGGCTGCCGGAATGCTGGGATCAGACTCGTACTTGTATACCATAGCCTGCCAAAAGTGGCAGGGAATGAAAAGTGAAGCAAGCTCACTGTAACGTAGAGCAACTTTATTTCTCTGCTGCTGGGAACCTCGCCGTCGGCCATAGCCCGAAGCCGCGCGTATATGGTGTTAGTTTCGTCTTTAGAGGTCGCGCCTGTCAGCATCGATGCTTCGACTATGGTTTGGGTTCAAAGTTGGGATCGGAAGCACAAACGGATGCAGGGACTCACCACCGGCTTCGCGTAGATGATGCACTTGGTCCATTATCAGCGCTATGAGCGGCGAGATTACGATCGTGCATCCGGTTATGAGGAGGGCGGGCAGTTGGTATGTCAACGACTTGCCGCCGCCGGTAGGCATGATACAGACAACATCTCGGCCGTCAACATTCGCGTTGCAGGCACTGTTCTCATTGACTATACATTCAAGGGCTGTCGTCGTGAGAGAAAGGGATGGAGGAGGTACGTACCCTTGTTGGCATAACCGGAAATTCTGTATCCCGAACACTTTCTGCAACTTCGTCTTTAGCTGCGGCACCCATTGGAAATCATCAGATCCATAGTCGAGTACACCCTTCAGCAGCTGCTTCCCCTTTCCTGATGGACGCGAGGAAGAACGTGGCTTGAATGAGAAAGGCCCTCCACCTTAGGGCCCAGAGAATACGAATACTCACCTTGAGGATTTCCACCGACTCCAAAGATATTCTGCTGTCTCAGCGCCTCGAGCTGATTCTCTAAGTCCCCCTTTTCCCGCATCCTTAGCGCCCGCACGTCTTGGATCTTCCGCAGCTCCTCGTCGTAGGACTGGATCTCCGACTCAATGCCTGCAATGCGCTTTTGTAGGTCTTTCCGGCGATCGAGGTAGCTCTCAATCTGTTCCGAGTTTGAAGTTGAGGTAGCGGCATCATGCCGTATAGATTTCTGATTCAATGTGCCGACGTGCGTCGATGCTTGTGGCTTGGAAGGGCCTGGCCGCGCAGAAGATCTACCATTGCTGTGTGCGTGCTCCTCGATGACCATGATGTCCTCTTCCGCATCCTCTTGTCCGGGTCCCCTATAGATCGTACCTATGCCCCGCATAAGTTGGCTACTCCCAATATCATCAGACCTTGTCTTCTCAAGGAAAGCCTCAAACTAAGCAGTTGCTTAAGTATTGGGCTAACAGTGTCGAATCCGAAGGTGGTTTATTAGTGAGTACGTACATCGTCGGATCCCAGGTGATCCGTCTCGTATTCGTAGGCCATTGAACGAGTAGGAGGCTGGAGCACTTGAGAATGAAGAGGAAAGTCAGAAGAGCGAAGGGAAATCAGCAAGCGTGAGAATAGACGCGCGATCACATGACTGACGCGGTCGACGTGATCAGGAGCGTCGGGTTGGTTCCGTTGCTACATCCTTCATCGACGTTGATGTGTTGACGTGGTCAGTATATTCTTGAGCACATAACACAATAACTCTCGAGCTTTAACTCATTCCGCTCCCTTCACCGAGTTTGGCCCGATTCAATGAAGACAAAAAGAATTGACAGTACGACTCGACCGTAAAACTAAAGACAAACCCGCAGCGCAGAGGCTGGAAGGATTAGCGTTGTGTAAGATAAAATGGCGAGCCCTGACGTTAAATATAACTAAGACGCTAATCGATCTCGATCCAGCAGATTACTCGATAACCTCAACCTCCTTCGGAAGTTTGAAAGGTACTCAGATATCTCTCTCAGGATCCATCCATGCCCCTCGCTCAAGCGCTCACTGTCACTGTCTAGCCGCCCGGGAACTGAGCGCCACGCCCCCCAGGTTTCTATACCTGGCCTTCCAGCGGTCCATTCCCGGTGTCTTCATCATCAGAAACGTATACCACGATTGACGATTCCAGTCCCCAGTCTCCCCTTTGCTATAACCTACGATCTCGCTTGATTTTACTCGTCGATTATGCGTGGCTTTTAGCCTGGTTTGACTTCCAACGGGACGGCATAAAGCTTACGGACCTTACGGACACCATTGCGCGCTGACGGGGGCAGGATAAATCACGATTAGAGGGACAGCCTTCTGGGCTTCTCGTTATGATATCAGCTACACACGGGACCGGCCTCATTCTCTTTCGGCTGCGCCGTCGATCGATGGTTTAGTGACTGCAAATATGAACGTCGCGCAATTCGCGAAAACCTAGATTTTAGCAGATAACCGACAATGTCATGGTTGATTGGGAAGCTCCCCGCCGAGAGACATACACTCAGTCTACTACAATTATCGAGCACCATCCTCAAATGAAATAAACGCGCCACTACATGCGCATCAGGGTTCTTAGCAAGCTCTACGCTTCACTCGCTCCTTCCCCTGGAGTAGACGTTGAACGGCCGACGGCGATAGATCTATGGGAGACTGCCAGTTCTCATTGAAGGAAGATCGTGCGTTCAAAGTGGCTAAGAGCCGGGATGTGTACCTATGGTGAATTCTAACGAGCTCTATGTCCGCTTCATGAAAGGTTGTGTTTCTCTCGGCAGATCGACATGCTCTTATGGATATGTTGAGGGCATAATAAGGTTTTCTCCCCTTCCTGCCGTACCCCCACCGCTAACTGTACTGAAATATCAAAACACGACACTTGTTCCCCGATGTCCTTCGCCAGTATCATGCCCCGCTCATCGTTCGTACGCCCTCTGGAGTCCCCACGATCAATCCTACCTCGGAGCTTCCGCCATAGCTCGTCCCGCTGTAGCTTCCCCCGGTACCTGTAGTAACGGCGATCACAACTTCCGCACCATCAACGGTGGGATGTTTGAACCGTATTTCGCCCGGGGCCGTCGGGAGATTGCTCATATCCACGAAAGACGGTAGGTCTTTGTTGAAAGACGATCGCGCGTTCAAGGCGGCGAAAAGCCAAACCGCATATCTAGAACGGGTGTGAGTATACTGGAGCTACGTGTTGAGAGTGCCCGACACACAGTATCCCGCTAGGGTGAAAACTGTTAAAGACAGAACGAGAGTCTCTTAGATGGCGAAGGATTCTAAGAGGTGGAAATTGACGTACAGTATGTTGGAAGTACCGTAGCCACTCCAACCGCCCTGATCCAACGACCGCCAAAGAACCAATTGTGCAGCCATCCATATAGTTGTAATAAGCCCAGTTTCTAGCGTGAACACAAGGATCTTCCCAAGCATTGTTTGTGTTGGCTTAAACGTTGCTGTGTCCCTTGCTCGCCGAAGCTATGCTTGTTAGTCCAAGTGTCTGCTGTACAGCAGGAAATACCTAACTTACAAACCAAATCATCGACAATGTGATTGATAAATCACATATGATGTTGCTTACCATCCATACCTATCATTGCTTTGTACGTCAGTTGCAGATCTCATTATTAGATACGACGCAGCACCCACATATGAAGAAATATCTGAAGAGAGTATAAGTACAGACCAACTAGCTGGATAGCTCTTGATGTAGGTCACTGAATGTACTAAGGATCCCGCCCACTGAAACACTGACAGCTAAATGACTTTGAGTTTGAACTATAGATTAGAACAGCTGTTACATAACGTACACTGGAGACAAGGATCTGAAGCCATAATTTCTGAGAGATTCGGCGGATCCTCCAGGCAAAAAATAGCTGAGTGATGGACATCACTAATCCCAAGGGTCAACACATATACCTCATGGGAGAAGATACCTACCGAAGCCATTCAAGAGGATAATTGCTACCTCCTCCTGGCTCTGGAAGGAAGCAGGAATGTAGCCCGAAGGTCCCAAGAGAGCTAGCAGAGCCATGTCATATGCGACCATGATTGTCAGCGCAAGGGATAGCAGAAAGGAGGACCACGCTGAAATTAGCAAGTATTGATATTTAGGATCAGACAATATGATAGTGATAGGCAACATACCTATAACTTTGAGCGCGGGTCTGTCACTAGGAAATGTTTCACGATATCGAGCTGTTTAATATCAGTAGCAGTGGTTAGTAGGCCAATAGAACCCGAACCCTTCGGAGAAATTATTGCGCACATATTTGGGCCGTCAGAAATCCAAATAGAAGCACCTGAGAGATGTGTCCAAGGGTCTGCAATATTGATTAGAGTTAACCAGTCGACATGGAAGACCCTACCATGTAAAAAGTACTAGGAGTATCCATGGGCCATGTTTAGACGGTATAAAACCTGATAATTGTCAGTGTACTCACTACCAAGATTTGGTATCACCGCCGAGCATTGTTCAAGATGTCACTGTATCGGTAAGGGGATTGAGGGGGATATATACGACGAATATCCCACCCACCGACTTTATATGATCATTGGGACAAGGCAATTTGATCATCAAATACACCATCAGATGCTTCACTTCGCAGTCATGAATTGATGAATTGAAAACTTGATGATCAGCCATCGTTGCATTTGTATTGCCATCAAACCTTGACCAGTACACCGGATGAAAGGGAAACCAGTAAATGTGGGTCGTGGAGGGGGGACAGCGGAAACATATCTGTAGTGTACGATATTTCACCATGCAAGAAGATGATTACTGTCCTTTATTTTATTCTAACCACGGAACGGAGCGATGTACATCAATGATCAGTTGGTGAGATATTTCCAAATTGCTCAGTCGAGACAGAGCTTGACATGCGAAAAGGTGGTGCACTCCATGGCTCCCATCGAGATGGAGCGAGGAAGCTGATGGAACAATTGAATGTATCTGAATCTAGCTTCATCGTGTGGGGATTTTATCGATAAGCCATGCAACCGAAACAGCGTGCTCTGGCTTGATACCAATTGGTACGACTGCACATGTGAGGCAAAGGTAAGTCGGTGAGAAGAGACAGCCTGGTAAACCACTGGCCGCCATTGAAACTCCCCTTCGCGGGGCGGACCATTGGGTGCTGTGAATTACAAGCTGCGATTTCCACTTATCATGAAGGTTAGTTGAATGGTACGACACTTCTCGGTGCTCCTGACTGACACGGTGCCACGCAACCTGAGATATGAACTGAGAACTCAATTACCCACGAGCCGCACGGGAGGTGAGAAAGCAGAGTCCCTGCATGAGACGAAATAGTGGCGTACGCAAAGGCGCCTGAAGAGCGCAAGACAGTTATTCCGGCCAGAGATAATGGCGACAAGACAAGCAGATATCAACACTTTCATCTATGGTAGCAGGGTGATATAAAGGTAAGCATGGATAATATTGACAACCGCGTTCGTATATGGAAGGGTTGTCTGCAAGATGTCGTGTCGACAGGGAAAACCAAAGGAGGGAGCTTAGGTTTCAAGCGTTGAGCGCACGAGTTGGACGCAAAGTAGCGGTAGCCTCAAGCAGGAGTGGCGGGACCCATTTGTCGCCTCAAGCCAGAACCTAAAGAGAACGGCGGAGACCATAGCAGTAACAGCAGTAAAAAGGCAAGCTTGATCATACCGTCCGACAGCGGGTTCCAGTTCGGCGGCCCCCAACTATCCGGGTTTCAGTGCTTCTGCTGCCAAGCTATGAACGACATCTATCAGGACTGCGCCGTCGCCCAAAGTTCTGGATACTCACGGGCATTGTGCGCCTCGCGTTCCCATCCCATGTATACATCTAGGGACGTACCAGATTGTGTCCGACGGTGTGCCAGTGTTTGCACTATCTGTATCCCGTCATCGTACCCTCTGCTGATCCGAGTCGGTGGATGCTACATACGACGGATGCTGAGCGCAGAGGGCTTCATAATGGTTAGCAGCAAGAAGTCTGGTGCCATGAGTAAGCCTTCCCGTGGTGGAAAATCGGACATCATATCAGGTCAGGAGTGCTAGTGATACCGTGCCCTGTCAGCTCGGGTTGCTTATTGGAAGGGGAATTTGTTGCAGTGAGCAGAGACCAGGTCGTGGGAACAAGACCTAATTTGCGACCAGTGACACTGTCGCTATCTTCACTCGAAGGTCTCTAAATTTGCGCGGTTTCAGGGCACTACCACTTGCAACTAACTCACCAGAGCGAATGAATAACTGCTAGAACCGCGCTGGAATCATCCTCTCGTGTACATGCCTGTTGGCGACGACGACGGCAGATGGCTGTGCATCAGTGTGTCTAGCAAGAGCAAATAACGGTGATATATTGATAAGAGACGATATCTGTACTTCTTAGGTGAGCGCCCTGTTAATCTGACCCACTAACGAGCTCATTGACATGGTAGTCGAGCAAGGATCCGTTGAAGTGCGTCAGAGGGCGCCACGTTTTCAAGCTTCGTTTCGAGACTTTTCCGAAGTCTGAAATCGTTATCCTATGGGGCACGCACATATGTTGAAACGTTGAGGGTATATCAGAGTGTAGCCGTTGATGATACCAGAGTGTGTGCTCTTTTTCACCTTTCTTCGTACTTTGCCATTTAGCTTCTGACCGCCATTCAGGTTCGTATTCCGTTGGCCGCTCCATGCTAGCATCCAGGATGTGGACGTGTTGACTGTTGAATATCTGCAGGTGAGCGTCGGGCGCCTTGGGTGCTTTCAAACGGCCGACACGAGGGTGGCGTGTAAGCGATGGGTGGGTGGGGAAGTTGAGAACCATACGAATGTACGTGTCCTTGGCACTCTCACATGTTGCCTTTGCTCATAGTAATGTCTAGATCTGCCATCTCGCCGGGTAAGACCCTCGTTAGCGAACCAGACTCCCGGACCTCCATCTACTACCCTATCGACCGTCTTTCTCCCCGGGACTTTCACCGCACGTCTAGCCCCCAACAAGGAACACGATGTCAATTTAGCAAGGAGTTATTCCGTTACTCAACCAGCCCGCCGACAAGTTCGCGGGCATCACAGAAAAGCACCGAACTCTGACCGTACATCCATTCGGAAGAGCGGAAACATAGTCATGTACCAATGGCTGACTACCAATGTAATACCTCCCTCTTGACTTTCGTTCAAAGAATTGAGACTGAGAGCGTGTTTTATCGCACAGTTGTGTAGGTACTCGGCGGGCGGCTTCCGCTGACCTGGCTTGTGTTATACCTGAATCTATATCCACGACAGTGACCTTTCGTCGATTCAGTAATCGTGGTGGCTGTGGTCGTCAGAGGATGTAGTCGTCCTTTGTAAGCGTCTTAGCTTTTCGGCAGTGTTCTTATACTCAACTGTTATCCCAGGAACTTCCCGTTCGAGGACCGGGTGGCAAGAGTGAGAGAAGCGTCCCCAAACGTGAGATTCCCAGCGTACCCGAAAGATCTGCATAGACAGGCGAACTACGCACAGATGCCACGTACTATATACAAGCAACCAGTAATAACAACGGAAGGAAGCTTTATTGAATATCGACACAATATGCGGGAATATGGGCCCATTCTGGAACTGCTTCCCACCGTAAATACAAGGTGGATTTACTTGATGTAGATCCATTCGGGCGCTTTGTCCACTAATGTTATTTCATCGAGTCCATACAGCTTATACCCTATTCTCCGATACACTCGCTTGGGAAGCTCCCGTAACAAGACACCAACGTATCCCCCACCGCGGGTATGCTGTCCCATGAGCGCAAATGACGCAGATGAAGGACACATTTTATGAAGGTAGACCATGATCCGCATCGTACCTTTCGAACTGAATGAGATAGTGGGGTCGAACGAGCGTGAATATCTGTAACTGTGATAGACATCGACGTCATTTGAATGCCATGAATTGAAGTTGCCGCAAAGCATTGAATTATACGGGGAGGGCGTGCCACCCCGCCAGAAGAGTAACCGACGATCTTGGCATTGTGTGAGGATCTCAACTTGAAGGCGGTAAAGTGCCCGTTCGAAGCCTTCGCCATATTCAATTGGGATGTCGATGTTGAGAGTAGGGAGTAGAGAGTAGACCATATCTTCGGCCTTTGTGGTCCTCCGTCTACGCATTGCGCGGAACAGGCTGAGTGCTTGATCTATCCCCGGCTCGTACTCCATCCAGTTTGTATGTCCTACACACATGGTGATTCAATTTGTGTGAGCAGCGTCTTATCATACAGCTTGTGCGCACCTACCTATGGTTTGTAGAAGTTGGGAGTACACAGTAGGCTCGAAGCGGCCATCGCGGCAAGCATGAAACTTGTATTGATTGTATGGCCAGAATTCTCCAGCGACGAGATCCCAGCGACTGGTGAAAAATGCAATTCTGTTCGCTGCAAGCAGCTCTTGAAGCGTCCAGCCTCTGGTGCACCACCGATCCTCCATGACAGTGCGCCACCGATCCCACGACACAGTCGAAGCGGACAAGTAAACGACGCAGACATATGCGTGGCGATACCAGCCGAACATGAGGGGTATTGACCTATCTCTGTCGGCTTCTCCTATACACGCGGTGTCCATCCAAAGATATCGGCACCCGTAGAAAGATTCGACCACCCTCGCGAAGCCTTCCAGTTTGCTAAACCCATGCTTTGCACGAACTTCGCAATCGGAGATATTGGCAACATCATCGAAAGTCAACTCCTGCGAGGAGTCGTGATCCCAGCAATGGGACAAAATGGCATACTGACCAAGCGTTGCGATCTGCTCCTCTACTTCCCGATGGCTTGGCTTCGACGTTTGCGCGCGTTTTCGCACGATGAGATCCTTGAGGGCCTGAGTCACGCGATGATCCCAGTTGGAGGGCAAGTGTTCGGAGAAGAAAGACTGGAAGTAGGGCTCCAGCTTGTCTCTGATGGCTGATATGAAGCAGGCTTCATCGTCAATCGGCAGGAGCTTTGCCATCACCGCGAATACATATGGGCGAAGTTCTATGTCGCTTCTTGGTATCTTCCGATCCAGCGCTTTGAATATGATTTTTGAGATTTTGCTACAGGTTAAAGGGAGTCCCATCCAGAGCCTGAGCGCAGCAGAAATGTTGTCCTTGAGCTCAGAGCGTGAAATATTCCTGTTCGTTTGCGTGTCGAAGAGGTGGATGGGGCACTGGTTGACATAAGAGGTAATGTCGTTATCATACCTATAAGTCGACGTTATCACCACTGAACTGGCGGAAGTAGTGCAAGGTGGTGTAGAACTCACGGCACCAGACCAATATCGCATATGCCAGCCTGTTGTTCATCTTGAATCGCGTCCGCCATGGTGTGCTGGAAGGAAGGAAAGGGTTAGGGATGTTGCCAGACCTTCACGATATATTGCTGTGTTGAACACGTTGTCGGAAGCCAGGCCGGGCTGTGGAGCTGTGAAACACATGCGGCGCAGGCCCAGATGTTCATTCAATGACTACTACAACTGTGGTGATCATAGATAAGAATAGCCACGCGAAAGACCCTCGACATTCGCTCGCCACGCTGGACCACCATCTTCGAATCAACACATCAAGCATGACGCTGCATGAGGACTGTCATCGAGATTCAACCATCGTTGGGTTTGCGTGCGCGCCAGATATGTGTGCGCGAGAGCGAACGGCCGCAGCAGAAGGCGTGCGGTAAGCGGAAACCATGAGGGGTAGAGAGGGGAAAGGGTGGACTTGACGCGCGGATAGGGCGATCAGGTACGCTTGAATATGGTACTTCTGCTCAACGCTTTTAGCTAACGCTAGCACCGCTAGGCTAGAGCAATTTTTTGCGAATATGTGTACGGGCAGCAGACGGCGTCACGGGGGCATGCGCAGATTATGTGCGGATCATCCCGCCGCCCGAGGCCTTCAAAATGCCGAGTCCAGCCTAGAGCCGATGAAGGACGACTCCGAGCTAGAAATGACTGACTTCCTCGACACCCGACTTGAAAGGCCATCTGCGCGGCGATGCCAATAACCCAACTTTGGGGTGGTGACCTTCTCTAACGTCAAGCCCACACTCTGTTTCTTCTAACCAAGTCGATATTGCCACCACCATGAGCGCGGCGTGCTCGACGCTCGCTGTAGAGTGTCGCCACGACCTAAACGAAGTCGGCTTTGTGTATCTGCGATGGGCCCGGGGCACAGTCGCGTTTGTGGGCTTTCAGGACCTTGGGTATCACGCTCTTGAGTCCGAAGACGATGTAGATGTTCAATGCTGTGGTGAGCCGGTGGATGGCGGGATGTCGGATATGGCGGGCGGAGGKAAGGAGGGKAGATGAGGGAATACGACACACAAGTGGTCGCGACATTCGACTGCCGATCCTCTGAGAGCTACGTGGACATTCGTCACCTCGGTAATCCTAGAGAATTCTGAAGCAAGGTGGAAATAAACGTACCTGTGCTACGGTGGCTACTTCACCAGACCGATTAGCATTGGTATTCCTGTCACATTCTTTGTTCAGGTATTCATCGCCATAATCTTCAGAGCGTCGGAAGGTCACAGTCACATCGTACGTACGTGTGCCCAGATGCGCTCAGGTATGCGGGAGTGCAATCCTGAGAAAAGGAATACTGACGATCTAAATCGATCTCTATCCGCTAGACTGTTCCGGTATCCTGGGTCTTCGCGCTGCGTACATCAATAGAGACGTTTGACTACGAGATATGGATGGGAGATGGATGTCGAAGGAGGACCTTTGGACCTATGGATTTCTGGGCTCGAGTAGTGGGTGCGAAGATGGAGGCGCATAATTGGCGAACTGGAGGAAAGGTTGCATATCCACAGAACCACGACGCCACGACACGTCCACGCCACATGATGTCGACTACGGGAGGTGCAGGATTAGCATAGACTCGCAGTTCTCAAAGTTCAAATTTCCGACACATTGAACCGCTCCGCTCTGTATATAGCTGATCCCCGACAGCCTGGCGACACACTTCGACGCTGTTCCTCCGTCCTTGTGCAAAATCCGAAATCGCATCGGTGAAAATTGGAAGACTCTTGCTATGGAGGGGATGGCGTTGTTTCCCACGAGTCACCACCTGTGCAGGTACAGTTGACGCCTACAAATCTACCCGTCAAGCCTGCAATGAACGCAACTTCGAATTCAAGGAACAATCTGGGAACAATCAAATTTCCTGAGGGCCTCCTAAACCAGTCAATCGTCTAGGTGTGCCGCCTAGCCCGAACCTCTCATTCTCAACTATCCATGCCCCGCGCTACACTCAAGCCGCCCTGGTCGTGGTTTCTGCTCTCGACATCTCAACGACAAAATCATAAAGAATCTACTTAGAATGTTCTCTACATTACTTTAGGGGAACAAATTCTAATGAACAAGTCGGATATGGCAAGAAGTAGGAAGTCGCGACTTCAAGAGATAAGCAACACCCTTGTATCACTCAATACTCGATTCAGAGGGCGACGCCATGAATCGGTTGCGAGTAGTCCCAGGATACTCTCGCCTACGTAGTACGGGCTGGATCTCCGCAGCACCGTGCGAAGGGTTGATCAGCGACTTTGTGGGTTCAATGCCTTGTGAGCGGTCGTTGTAACGCATCAAGCCCAAACACCAACATCCCCAGAACATCAGTCTGACTCCGATTTCCGAAGTCCTAGCTGCGTTTCTATCCTTCCATTCAAAGGAATCGGAATCTCTTCTCTGTCTTCACCAGTGGTTCGAGATTGATGTACCACACGTGCACCGTATCGATCGCCAACATCATCGTCGCATTCGCGCCGTTTATTCCCAGGTGCATATTTCTTTACTCCTTTCTCCTGCGACAGTGTTTCGTTGTCTGAACTTTCCTCTGTTTCTGTTTGTAGCAGGCCGTTCATGCTGCAATAGTAGAATATCTCGGTATCTACATTCCCCGGGTTTCGCTTTTGTCCAACGCACCTGGTCGAAGCACGATGGAGATCAGGATGCAGCAACGGTTGCCCCGTGGATTGATGCCACCACGGCTGTCATTCCTCGTGATGGGATCACAATACACGATGTACATTGTAGGATATAAACTCTCGGACGCAGCTCTCTCCTGAATACCTCTTGTTTCATCGACTGACGAAGAATGGCATTGAGGTGAGTGCGAGCAATGGTTATTATGCATGTATTTGTACAAACATGGAGTTTCTCAGCCAGTTATATCAGGTAGGATCGTCAATGTGTTTCTACCAGTCCATTCTTAGTAGCGCGACGCTTTCATAGGTTCTGGGACGCGCATTCCAGATACTCTTGTTCGGGTTTTTGGCAGCGCAGATATGTACGTGAGCTCTTCTCCGATAGTTTATATCCCTCCACTAACCACCTAAAAGCTCGGTATCATGACAACTTTCCCAACGACCGGCTCATGCTCAGAGTCGTAGGTCTGTTGCCTGTAATTACGCCTCTCTCCTGCTTCCGACTCTCACTTACCATCAGCTCGGACTTCGTTTCTCCTATCCTTTTTACTTGCATCCATGGTCCTGTATGAACTAGCTGCAGATGCCCTCGCAGAAAACAACGGCCGGAGAGGCATTCCTAATGGAACAGGCAGCGGGATAGCTCCCATGATGATTATCCTTCTGAACGGCTTTGGTGAGTGCCATCCAATTCGCAGGGCACGGATTTTCACCCTTGGAGTCAGCGATGTCGGTCTCCCAAGTATTTTTCTCCTCCAGAATCCGTCAAATCTCGCACAAGAAATGGCTTCAGATTCTCATATGCGTTGTACGTCGTCTATACGCTCCGTAGAAGTGATCAAAAGTGATTGGAGACGACGGATATCCAGTTATCTGCGCTACAGTTGGGCGGATCCATCGGGCATGCATTGTGGAGTAATTTCACCACCATCCCGATTAGCGATGCCTTTTCGTCCGTCAGTACTGTTTCGACTGTCGATTCCCACCGACGCGGCTGATGGGTATACGGACTGCAGGCGTGGATGGCGAGTAACATCGCATGCGATTTATTGATTACGTTGTCGATGATTTGGTTTGTAAGCTTCTTCCGTTGTCCTCCCATTGTGGTACATATATCTACACAAACTATCCTTAGCTTCGGCAAGCCAAAGGTGGAGCAACGTTCAGACCAACGAAGACAATGCTTGCCAAGGTCCTCGCATTTACCCTTGAAACTGGGCTCATCACGACGCTATGGATGGTCTCGCAATTGATACTACAGACATCCTTGCTGCAGAGCAGGAACCACGTCGATGCCTATCTCCTATTGTACGTCAATCATCGTCCCTCCCGCACGGAGTAAACTAATTGTGCGCCCTGTCAGCTTTTACGCTAGCGGAACGTTGTAAGAGAATTCATCACAACGTGTACGGAGGGTATACTAATGGCTATTGTAGGTATTCCGTCTGGCTTCTCGCGACCTTGAACGCGCGATCATCCTTCAACAAAGACCTACCATCCTTCGTAGATGCTGACAGCCTCCCAACTGCCCCCGGCGAACTGCACTTCAAGCACCCGACCGCCGAGGGGACTGAAATCGTGATATCCATCACAAACAATGGGGTGACGAGTCGTGGCGGCGCCCTGGAGGTGGAGTAAGGCTCGTATCGACTACGCGAAGCGCGGGAATGGGTAAAGAGAGCGAGGATATATAAGTGTACTTCATGTACATATTATACTGTATTTTATATCTTGACAGATCGAAGTGGAAAAACATGATGTTGAGGGAGTCCCCGCCTTCCCTTCCTCGCCGATCCTAGTGTCAATCGTATGAGCGAGGGTTTCAAGTCTCTGCTTACTCCACGAGGGCATATGTGACGTTGGAATAATGATCCAGGACGTATTTGCGTAGGCGCCGTGGTCGACGGTTTAAGTTCTTGTGTCCCAATTTCTCACGCTTGATTGACTCAACGCAAACGACTCGCACAACGTAGAGCACCTTGTTCGTCGCCGTGAAGACCTCCTTCCTCACAACCTAGGAATCATTCCTCACTAATCATACTTTCACAGTAAAAAATACATGACGGCGCCATTAACCCCCACGGATGGTTGTTCCACTAAGCTATTCTTGGGCTTGTCTTGGGCCGTATTTCCAGAGAACGCGCAGCAAAGGTATCACCGCCTCAATCGTGGTAATGATAGGAAACGCGCACGTCTCGATGTCAGATGGAAATTGATGGTTGTCGGCCAGACTGGAGGTGAGTTACAGTTTCGTGAGTAACGGGTTCATGAGGCTCGGGATTTCGACTCTGATGCTTCTCAGTCCTCCTCGTAGCTGTATCGGTGGTCAGAACGAAAAAGATACCAAAGATGAATACCTCATACGGATCGACTTCTCATCTTCGCCGCTACCGTCTATTGAGTCTACCGAAGTTGCGCGACTTATCAGTACCGGAGGGGTATACAGTTTGTCGGCTGCTACACTTGAATGCTACTAGTAGCCACTGCTGCCAATGGTGCATCGTGAATCAAGTGGGGGAGGGCTAACGGGAGTTGAACGTGTGGGGCAGAAGGACGACATGGATATTCATGACAGGGAACCCGGAAGCATGCTATCGGAAGCTGCTGACCCACGAATGGAATGGAGGCAATTGTGACCCGACGTTCGTCTTAGAGGAGAGTCGAAGAAACGATATCTGCATGGCGTGAAATGGGCTAGGAGGTGAGTACTGAGGCCTTGAGGGCTGACAGCGTCGTAGGTATTTGATTGACCTATCTCCAGCTTAGCAGCTCTTCGGCATGAATTGTCTCGCATCCATCGTGAATCATAGTATGGTGAGGTTCATTTCGTTTTTGCAAGGCAGCGTAGCTAACGGCGTAGGTTCATCAAGCCAACGATGTCGCTGTAGGCGGCCTGAGAATGCATATGCATGCGTCTACCTTTGCTTCGACGTACTGAGCGTGGATACAGACTGTATCTCTCCTTGTCAACTACGCCTCAGAAGGGTAGTTTGTGGGGCATCGGTTGGATTGTTTGGTTCCGGTCGTGGAGGTCCTCGACCCTGTCTCCCATTGTCTCCTCCGTTCGAGAGTTTCCTAGTATGGTGTGTACGCTGGGCGACATCTTTTGACCACCAAAGTATATACTCCGCTCTGCCACCTTACAGTTCTTCCACTTACCACCACCGTCCGTCTGCAACTGAGCCAGAACCTGAACCACTGAACCAACTACAACGACAATATCTTAAGCGAATCACAGTTACCAGTATCAACATCTTCTTCGCCCATCCCTATTGTTTTTGTAGATTCTCGCAACCACAGCCACAACCAGGCAAGCCACATCTAGTCGCGACTCGGGGTCCAAATGCCTTCCCCCATCTCTAGACGCGACAGACTTGACAATGGCTCCCCCAACTCCCCCCGAAGAGGCCTCCCCGTCGAAATTCTCGACAAGATCCTCTCCCACGTCACTGAGTACCACGACATGCGCAGGATCCTCCGGGTCTCGCGGCAGTTCCACGCGCTCATGGTCCCGAAGCTCTGGAAGCACATTTCCGTGCGACCGCATGTCGAGGGGCAGCTGCTCAACACGCTGGCGGCGCAACTAGACGCGCAGTGCTCGGCGTGGAAGACGCGCGGGGAGCAGGTACAGACACTTGGTCTCGCGCTGGAATACATCGCTAGGCCTCTGCAATACCACGAGACGCCGAGGGATGTGCGCGATGCGTATCTCGCCGTCCAGCGCTTCCTCGCTGGGCTTACAAATATGCACACCCTCGTGCTGGAGGCGGACACGCACTCGGAATTTGTGTCGCGCGCGCGGTGGCACCCCAGTGATATTGATATGCGCAAGCAGCTTGCTGGTTTGAAAACGCTGGTGTTCACACCGCCGAGCATCCGGTTCAAGACATGGCTGCGCGAATACGACACCCATCCCAACACTCAGTTTGAGCAATGGCTCCTCTCGCAAGAGAACATCCAGTATTTCGAGTATCAAACCAGGAACCGTCTCGTGGGGGTCTTTCCCGCGAACGCATTTCCTAATCTGCGGCGTCTGAAGATCGCGGCCGTGAACATCGAGGCGATGAGGGGGCTAGAGGGTCTACGGGGGATCACGCACCTGCGAATGACCGTGCCACCGCGCTGCCCTTTTATAATCCCCCTTATTCCCCCACCCATACTTCCCAGCGATGCACCCCGCCTGCCGCCCGCGCTCAGCAACGTTACCGTCCTTGCGCGCGATGATCGCGATCTCGAGTTTGCGGGGCTCCTCCCGAAGCTCGAGCGCCTCGACATCGTGCTGAAAAGACGAAACCTCCGCCGTCTGCTGGCTGCGCTGCGCGCCGTGGATGGGGTTACCGGCACTAGACGCAGTGCGCATTTGAGGGGCCTGCGCTTCTTGCGGGTGCGCCGGCTGTACCTTACCCCCAAGGATAACGGGAACGAGAACCTGCAAGAGAGCGATGGCGGTAAAGTCGCTGATATATTCGCCGAATTGCCCGCGCTGGAGGAATTCGAGGCCATGCGGGACGATCGGACGTGGATACGGTTCGCGCGGGACGGCTCGACGCGGGTCGTCAAGTGGAAGTGTCATTCGTACTACGACGACGACGAGTACAATATATGTGAGGAGAGTGGGGGTGTGAGAGAGGAATGGTGCCAGGACTGGGAGGTGGGCGTGACGAGTGTGGATCCTGCGACGCCGCTGTACTTCCAGCATGTGTGGAGGATGCCTCCAGAGCTGCGCAATCTGGAGACGAGCGACTCGGAGGAGGAGTAAAGCGCCCCGGTGGAGAGACGGAGGGGGCGTGGGGTTGGAGTTAGATTTTGAAAGTCCGGAAGCCTGAGGTTT
Source organism: Pleurotus cornucopiae (assembly GCA_019677325.2). Classification (NCBI taxonomy): domain Eukaryota; kingdom Fungi; phylum Basidiomycota; class Agaricomycetes; order Agaricales; family Pleurotaceae; genus Pleurotus; species Pleurotus cornucopiae. The sequence continues at coordinate 2,523,222 of CM033824.1, forward strand.
TATGGTAGTATCAACAAGTTATCGGCCGTGTTTTTTGCCATGCAACTTACCTATGCCATTTTCTTTCCTCGCTATTTATTACGATCTTCTAAAATATGTGTATGTAATTAGAGTTCCGATATGTAGAAAGTATGATGCACCTATAGTTTATGACTTTTCAACCCCATGATGCATAGTCTTGGACCGTTTCTGGAGAGTTCAACCTTCTAGTTCCTGTATGATTGATTAGTTGAGACGTCGGTGTGTGGGCCCGTAAGCGCCCACAGTTTGATCCAGGATGGAAACTCCAACTACTCAACTCCGCGCTCAACTATACTCCCACTACACCCGTTCCGCATCTTGAACTCGTCATGCATCATACGATGATACATAGTGCTCGTCAAGAGAGTGTACTATACGCAGTTCAATAATTCTCGAGCAACCGTAGCGACAGGACAAGTACACCTACACCAACGCGTACTCCTACTTACCAACGTGTCCAGCGAAACAGAAACAGATAATAGTCTGATATAAAATAACCAAGTAACCAAGTAAAAAGTCATCAATCACCACCGTTCGTCAACCACCAATTATGAAACGAAGGGAAGAAACTATGGATGGGGCATTCAGACGTTCGAGCTGGAGTGCGTGTGATGTTCAAACCCTTCCGTCGCAGCCTAGCGGCTTAGTATCCCCCAACGACCCACCCTAGGCCCATAACAGCAGCTCCCATCGCCCAGCCCTTCATCCCCATCTTCTCCCCGCCGTTGAAGTTCGTCGCACCACCTTGAGCAGCTGTGTTTGTGCCGCTTCCGCTCGACGCGCCGGAAGCGCCTGAGGCGGGTGAGGAAGCGGTCGGCGACGAAGTGACTGTTACGCCAAACGCTGAAGTCGGGGGGACCGAGAGGACAGTCCCACTGCCTGAACTCAACGTAACAGCCGCTGTTCCCGTGCTACTCCCTGATACAGATGCGGATGAGGAAGCGGAGGTAGACGAGGCAATAGTAGACGAGGAAGATTCCTCGGGGCCGATAGAGAAGGAGGAGGAGACGGCGAACTCGTTATTGATGTTGCCAACGTCAGTTGCACGCAGGGTGTAGCCATCTCTGTCAAAGCATGACGTTAGTACAGGGGTCGAAAGGGGTAAGGAAGGAGAGAATGCGAATAAAAATACCGAGCCGAATAAAAATATCTAACCGACACCGAGAATAAAATAATCATAAATCAATCAACCGAACGACGGCTGACGTGCCCTGCGATATGTGCGCGGGAATGCAAGGAGGGGGATGGTGCGTGGAAGGCAGTCCGGCAAGAGTGCGAAGCATGTGAAAGCCAAGCACAGCGACATGAAGCACGATGGCGAGCGAGCAGCGAAGCGAAAATAACAATAACGCCAAAAATGAAGTGTTGGGTGACGGAAACGAAACGATAAGGGTCCGAATGGGAAGGAAGAAAGTTGGAGAATGAAAAGGAAAGACGAATCGAGAGAAAATAAAAAGATACGCACTGAGCAGGGACGACGGGGAGGGTGACGTCTGCGCCACCGTCGGCGGGGCGCTGGTTGTTGAGGATGGCGAAGTCAGAGCGGAAGGAAGGGTGGTGGAGGAAGACGGAGAAGCTGGCGAAGCGGGATCTACACGCGGGGATGCGGGGTCAGATTACGTAGGTGGTGGGGAGAGAAGAGAAGGGCGACTCACGTATCGTCAGCGTCGTTGGTCCAGGTAACTCTCACAGCACCCTGCGAATGCGCGTCCCGGAGCGGGGCGATCTGGAGGGCGGCGACGAGCGAAGCCAGGAGGGTGAGTGTGCTGCAGAGAAGCTGCCATGAGCACCAAGGACACACAAAGCGGAAAAGGGTTGAAAAAGGATTAGGAGAGGTCGAGGAGGAGCCTCGGGATCATCAGCAACGACGACTACGACGATTCATCGTCGAGGCGACGACGACACCGCCTCTCCGGCTCTTTCTTCCCTCTCTTCTACGACAAAGCCCTCCAAATGAGAACTTCATAGCAAAGCGAGCACTCACTAGACTTTTGCGAACATCTTTTCTCGTCTTTTTGAATGTTTTGTGGGAGGAAGGAGCAAAAGAGTGACAAGCGAGCGTAGATGAAATCGAAGTCGTTCGAAGAAGAAACACGGGCGCTTGATCGACAGAGGCGACGCCCTTTTCAAGAAACATGGGACAACAACAGCAACAGTAAGCGCTGCCTGTGCGTCCTGCGCGTGTGCGTCCTTCTGATCAAAAGCTGCCCAAATCAACTACTGGATATGGATAGACCCTCTAATCAAATTAACGAAATACGCGACTGAAGAACCCGAACAGTCAAAGTTGAACAGCTCTCACGAAGACGATCCTGCGTTGCAAACATATCCGAGTCAGCATAGCATGTGCGTCTGTCGTACGAATTTCCATTAAATCACCATACAGTCGAATAAATAAGGATGGTATACCAAAGCGCGAGTGCACATCCATAGCATGTGAGCCTATCATAAAACATATCTACATAATTCAAATCCCTAATCACATATACGTATCTCTTAGATCGATGGAAGCTGGTAATCAAAACAACGAGGAGATGAGAAGGGACTACGCGAGAAATGATAGTATACTGAACGATGTCGCGAATGCGAACAGATAACTTGTTGGTCACAACAAAAAACTCAACTCGATCCCCAACTTCATGCCAACCCAACTCAAACCAGCAGCACTTTCTCACTTCCTCACCGTGCAGAAGAACGACGGCTCCGTCGGATCTACACTCGACACGCCACCCTCCCAATCCTGGCACCACTCCTCGCTCCTACCCACATACAAAGAATCACCCGCGCACTTCCACTTTACGAACCGCGTCGAACCGTCCCGCGCATACCGTATCCACGTCCAATCGTCCCACATCGCCTCGAATTCCTCCAACGCATGTAATTCAGTGAATATATCGGCAACTCTACCACCATCTCCACCGACACTGCTAGAAACGATACCACCCTCTCCCCGGGCCCCGTTCTTGTCCTCTTTGGGGGCAAGGCGCAGTCCACACGCGCGCAGAAAGCGCAACCCCTGCAAATTAACACTGCATGGCGCATGGGTGTGCTCGTCCTCGGCGCGCAGAGCAGCGAGCAGATGGCCGAGGTTGCGTCCTTTGTACGCAACATCGAGGCGCTCGAGCTTCGGCAGCAGCCCCGCGAACTCGAAATCGCCGTCACCCCGCGCCAGCACGGTGACATTATTCAGCGCAGGGGGCAGGCGGGGCGACCCACTGGGGAGTTCAGGCAGTGGAATCTCGGGGAATGCAAAGGGGCACGGAAACGGCACTGTCATATTCAGATGCGTGATCCCCCGAGGGCCCTCCATCCCCCTCACCACCTCGATGTTCGACGCCGTCATCTTGAGGCGGCGCAGTCCAGGGAGCGAATTTGGGGGGAAGCGCTGCACTAGGAGGTGACACGTGCCATACTCGAAGTACTCGATGCTCTCTTGCGCGAGCAACCATGTATCGAACGGCGTGATCGGGTGAGTGGGGCAGCCGTAGCCGTAGGACCCGTACCCCCAACTCCCGTCCCCGACATCGATCTCAATCTGCAGCGGTACGAACACCACCGTCTTCAACCGCGGGAGACGCGTGTACATGTCGATGTCTGTTCGCTGCCAGTGCACGTCCGGCTTCAAGGCCGCGGAGGCGACATTAAGGGAGAGGGTGCGCAGGTTTGGGAGTTTCGCGAGGAGGCGGTGGATGGGAACATACGCCTCGCGCAGGTCCTTCCAGTCTACAGAGGGCTCCTTGACATTTCCCAATATGACTGCCAAGTCGAGCGTCTGCACCTGCTCCCCCCGCGTCTTCCACAGGGAGCACCGCTTGTCGATCTGTCCCGCCAAAGTGCTGATCACATGCCCCTCAATCTGCGGCCGCACGGAGATGTGTTTCCAGATATGAGGGAGCATGAGCGCGTAGAATTGCCGCGAGACTCCGAGAATTGTGTGCATGTCGGGGTACTCAGTGACGTGAGAGAAGATCCTGTCGAGAAGTTCCGCGGGAAAGCTTCTGCGGGGGAAGGGCTGGATTGGGTCGGGGGTGGCAGGTGGCGGGGGTTCGCATAGTGGATCGATGGAGCGCTCGCTGCTCAAGGAGGCGAAGGAGTCGAAGGAGCCATCGCCGAGTCCGCCGCGTCCAGGGATAGGCAAGGGCATTTGTCGACTTGGAACCAGTGGTGCGCTGTGCTGGCCGTGGTTGTGGCGGCAGGAGTTCACGCTAAAACAGGAATGGGCCAAGTGGTTCTGATTGGGATAATGGGGGTGCAGTGATGCTGTGGCTGAGGTTCTGGTGCAGCTGAAGGATGTCGGTGATGGCAAGGACGAAAGGACTGGAAAGTGGCTGGGCGGAGTGTATACTTTGGTGGCCAAACGATGTCGCGCAACGTATAGACCATATACCGAACGGACGTCCACACTGGAGCCAAACAGTCGTAATTCAACGGGGAGAGACGCCGTTTGTTGCCACTCTCGCTCTCAGTACCGCTCATGCAAAGCCATGTACAGTCATGGGCAAGCAACGCACGGCGGGAGTGTTGGCCTGACGAACCTTCGTGGCTCTTTACGCTCTCCGGGGACATCGAGGGGCGCGGGGCGCATATAGCAGCATGCGAGTATCGCTTTCAGGTCCTGCTGAGCCGAACATGTCCGGCAAGTCGGGCGACCGCAACGTTATACACTCCATGTACTCACATTCTTATCTTTCCCTCACGGACGTCGAAGCGAATCAGATCCCTCTCGCGGGAGCTGCGAATTATAAGGGAAGATGCATGTACACAAAAACAAAATTCCTTCCCGGAACCCAAGGACGACAGTCTTGCTTCCGGCCTTGCGAGAGTGAATGCGGGCTTTGACAGGTGGGTGTATTGAATTACTGGATCCCATGTGGGCACGAGGTATACAAAGACGTGCCAGAGAAAGAGCATCCAAAGTGCTCAGCGCTTTTAGCCCGCTGATCCTCTTCAAAGTTGGTGATCTTGATGCCTAATAGTGGAGGCAACACGCGCACATACAAGCCATACAGGGAGAAAGCATCACTAAGTCGTCGAGTTGCAGAACCACTGCCGTTTTGAAACCTGGTGCCTGAGGACAGTCGGGAGTTGGGGGGCAAGGGACGGGACGATCTCACTGTGCGACGTCGGTGTGTCACATGGACTGTATGAACTGACCTTTTTTCCTGAAATGTATGATCTTCGCCACTTTGTTCCACATACAACTGAGTCCTGACTTGATGTTGACGGCGGCCTGCACTTTCCACACGCCCGGTGTTTGCGCTCAGTTTCCATCCAGCATCCAGCATACGTATCGGGTTGATCATGATATCTGTTGTCGAAATCAGGATCAGCTAGCCTCGTGACCAGGCCGTCACATGAGGTTGTCGCTCCTCGAAGAGGAAACCGTCGATAGACGGCCTGGGGAACTTGTCAACTCTTCGAGCGACAACATCAAGTTCATACGGAGGCCAGTCACAGGACTAAGGATCAGCAGCTCTAGATGTAAGTGCGAATGTGGAAAGTAGCACCCACGGACTCACTCCCCTGTGGTCCGCAACCAACTCAATTCAGATTCCACGACCCCATTGTCCAGCGCCCACTCTGCGCATTACGAAGACGAGAAACCTCGAGACTTGGGGCGGGCTTTACGATTCCGAAGGCCACAACACAATACGGAGAAAGGCGGTTGGCGGCCCCCTCTGGACGCTTATCGCTGCTGGCAATGGGCCAGTGATGGGTTGGGACTCGGGAGCGCGTGGTGAGCCGTATATTTTCTGTGCTCGTCCTTGGAATCTGCTTACGCGGCTTTGATCAAGCGATCAACACACGCATTGGAAGAGCTGGACGCGCGACTGCAGGAGTGCCTCTCCTACGCTCCTCGCCGCATAGTGACCAGGACATGTCTCGGGATAATGGCAGGCAGATGTAACGCGGAGGATGCATCCTGCAAAACAGTGGAAGCTTCGACGCTGTTGATTCGCAGCCGTCGACCCGCCCATCGTTGCTCGTGCATATATCGCCAACCCATCAGTGCGGAATTGGGCTTGATGATTTCCACCTCCGCAGTGTGTGTCGCCGGCCTGTACTGAACCTGCTCGGCGCAGTATTGCAATTATGGGCCGTGGGTTGTGGATCACCAATTCCTCCTCGCAGCTGAAGAACAGAGGCGACGTGTCCTGCGACAGGTATATCCGTATCTAGGGGTCGATATGGTAAGAAATGCCCAAGGTTCACTCACCATTGGGACTCGCCAGTACGTACCATATCTGGGGACTTCCTCGCTGCGGAGGACCGAGTCCATCGCATTGTACACCGCCACTCCGATCGAGAGCCTGCGATCACTAGAAACACTCTTTGACCGAGCGTGCACGCACTAGAGTTGCGTTCGGCCTACAATTCACTCCTGGTGGAGGGCGCTGAGTACTGTGGCTGCCTGCGATGTTTTATGGGCCATACACTGCTTAGGGCCGCCATTTTGCCTCTGCGCAACAACGATGGGCGAAATATCTACTTCGCATCGCCATCGTTCCTTTCTTTCATACCACCACCACCACCACTGTCTCTTGCCCAAACATTACAGTGCTACTGGAACTATCATCAGCAGAGCACGTCCTTTTATCATCTCATAAATGGTGTCGTCCACCAATCGGCGCCACTTGGCTGGCCGCACGTTCGATTCGCCATGCGCCAGCACAAAAGCATCTCGCCGTGGAATTGATAGCGGAGATCCTCTCATATCTCACTGATCGCCGCGACATCTTCGCCGCACTCTCAGCTTCCCAGTAGTTCCGCGCAATCATGCTCCCGAAGGTGTACAAGGACGTGTCCTTGCGCGGAAATGACCAAGTGAAGACACACAGCTTTCATCGCCTGTATCGACGGCCCGTGCACGCGCCGCAAGTCCTACGGCGAGCAGGTGGAGTCCTTCATGCTATACACCCCCAAAGAGAGCAACATTGGCGACCTCTACAAATTCCTCTCCCCGCTCTACCATCTCCTCAGGAAGCTACCTAGCCTCACTGACCTCACCCTTCATATCCAGTTGGTCACGCTGTACGGCGACACGTGGCACAAGCCGGCAGACATCGACTTGGGCACGCAGCTCCCGCTCAAGGCGCTGCGCTTCTTCCCGCCGCGGGTCCAGGAGTCAGATGTGTGGTGCCACGATTGGGAGACGGATGTGACTGCTTTGGACGATGATGCGCCGCTAGTGTATGCCAATCCGTGGGTGATCCTCTCTCCGCCTCACTCTCCCGAATCAAACGGTATTGGTAGATGTCGAAACTTTCCGCTAGGAATACCTCGGCTCATCACCACTTAGTGACCAAGACGCATCTCGATATTTCATCTCTCTTTCTCCGTCACGACCTCTACCTCCCGATCTTCCCGATCCCCCCGGTGCTCGTCAATCCGGACTCCGGGGTAACGTCGACTCCGTTGATCCAAACCGTCGGCTGTGGTACTGTATAGCGCGATCGATGAACTCTGGAAGCAGAGTCCTCGAGCCACAATGCCTGGTTATTCCTGTCTGTCTACATCGTGATGCACCCTCTTGGCATTGTCGATTCGCCATTCCGATGCTCTCGGTCACCCCTACAGCATGTCGTGCCGCTCGCAAGATCCAACACGTCAACACGCCCGACCTCTACTCACCTGCAGGCCCAACCTTGAAGTTTCAGTCGAAACACCCGAGCCGCCGGTTGACATTTGTACCGAGGAATTGTCTATATCCCCTACTACGAAGGTTGTAATCCAGCGGCAGCTCCGCGTGAATGATGATCCCCTTGGGCATTGCATCCCACGAAGGACCGGAGGTGCTTGAAGGGTAGAGGAGTAGAGGAATCCCGACGTGGTGGTTAGCGTTTTGGGACCTTCGTCTTGGACAAGTGAGCGCATACCGTATGTGCATACGATTCTTTGGGAATGATACGAGATGACTAACCTGAATGATTGTTCCTCGTAGTGGCTCCTTCTCACCTTCGCCCGTGTGCCACGAGAAAGAGGGTCGTAATCACATTTACCACCATCCTTCCCGTGTCGTGTTCGCTCTAAAGAAGGCCTCGTCGTTTTTACCCCATCACAGGAGTAATCTGAACCCGAGGTCGTTCACAGGACGGTACACCACCTCGTCAGGAGTTCTCCATCGAGCGCGCACACGTTGCGTTTTGCGTCCGTGATGACTCATGAGCTCATGATTTCCGGCGTGGGTTGGGAGTGGATATGGTGCACAGGCCCTCGTCAGCGCTAGACATCAGTGAAAGTGCTAGCGTCCGAGAGCTGCAGATGCGGTATGGCCCAGATTGTCAATAGGCGAACGACTTCGACGTGCTCTCTTGGATTCACTCCAGGTGATGTTAATCCAGCAGCCACCTCGCTCGCCCCTCATAAATAGTATTATATGTTCATTGGTCTAGTTCTCCCTTGTAACTGCCAGTGTGAGTCGTGGTCAACTTTGTTGTAAGCCTCACGTAGCCTATATCACGCACGATGTAGTATATACAAACAGATAATATAGTGCAAACAACCAGAATTTCCGCCCTCTCAACGTCGACACCATTTCCCTTCCTGTCTACCCGCCTACCATGGTTCATGTGCATTCTTGCGCGGAGAAGGCTCCCAGTACAAGCACAAGGGCATCTACTTGATGTAGATCCACTCCGGTGGTTTGTCGAATGATATCCTACTGTTGTGCTCCTTATACCCTATCCTCCGATATATGTTCCCGGGAAACTCCCACAGCAAGATACCAACATAGCTTGAACTATGGGTGTATCGTCCCAAGAGCATGAATACGTGCGACGGGGACGAATATAGTCTATACAGGAAGACCATGATCCGCATGACATTGTTCGAATCGAAGGTGATGGTGGGGTCGAATGAGGATGAATATTTGGAGCTGCGATACTCCTCAAAATCACCTGAAAGCCACGAATCGAAGTGGTTAGAAAGCATTGAATTATATGATGATTCCCAGCCCTTCCAGCCCTTCCACAATAGTAACCGGCGATCTTGCCCCTGGATCAGGATCTCAGCTTGAAGGCGGTAAAACGCCCGCTCAAATCCTTCGCCGTATTCAATGGAGATGCTGATGTTGAGCGAGGAGAGGAGAGAGTAAACCCTATCTTCTGGTTTTGTTGTCTCGCGTGCACGCATTGCAAACAATACATCGAGTGCTTGATCAACACCTGGCTGGTATGCTGCCCAGTCTAGATATCCTAAACATAACAATGTATCGCGGGTTTGTAAATATAACCTTATGAGAAAGAGATAGCCTTGCGTACTTACCTATGATCTCTTTAAGTTGTTCATACACGGAAGAGTATGAAAGGATTTCCCGACAAGCATGGAACTTGGATCCTAGGACGTCTTCAGCCTTCAAACGGACCCAGCTATTGGTGAAGAACACAATTTTGTCTGCTGCGAGAAGCTCTTGAAGCGTCCAGCCTCTGGTGACCCACCGATCTCCCAAAATAGCTGAAGTGGACAGGTAAACGACGCAAATGTATGCGTGGCGGTACCAGCCGAACATGAGGGGTATTGAATACTCCCGGTCGGTTTCCTCTATGCATGCTGTGTCCATCCAGAGGTAGCGACACCCATAGCGAGATTTGACAACCTTCGTAAACCCTTGCAGTTTGCTGAAGCCACTCTTTGCGAGAACTCTGGGATCAGAGATATGGGCAACATCATCGAATATCAACTCCTGCGAGTTATCTTGATCCCAGCAATGCGACAAGATGGCGTACTGGCCGAGCATGGCAATCTGCTCCCGTACTTCCTGATGACTTGGCCTCGACGCCTGGGCACGTTTTCGCTCGATGAGATCTTGAACGGCTTGAATCATGGGATCCAACCAGCTGCTGTGTACATGGTACTGGGTGTACAGATTTCTATTGCGAGAGGGTAGCAGCTCGCCTCTGATGGCTGATATGAAGCAGGCTTCTCCATCGACCAATGGACTCTTTGCCATCGCCGTATATATGTATGCACGAAGCATCCCTTTGAATCCTGACTGAATGTAGTGAGGCAGCAGAGTGAACATAGCTTCCACAATTTCACTGCAGGTCAAAGGGAGCTCCATCCAGCGGCGGAGTGCGGCAGAAATGTTGTCTTTGAGTTCAGAACGTGGAATATTCCTGTTTGTTTGCGTGTCGAAGAGGTGGATAGGACACTGGTCGACATATGAGTTGATGTCGGCAGAATACCTAACAGTCAACATTATCTCCGCTGAGGCAGTTTTCAGAGTGGCAGCGAACTCACTGTGTTTCCGCCGGATGTATGACGAATCATGTCAGTTTTTCACAGCGAATCGTAAAAGTGATTGTGCACCAGAGTAACATCCCAACCGTGCTGTTCTCCACTTTGATCTGTGTCCGCCATCACGTAGTGGCAAAAAGGAATGAGGTGAAATGACGCTGGACTCCCCTGCCATATGGCTGCGTTGAACAGCCTTTGTCATCAGAAGGAAAAGCTACCGGGCGCTCAGCTCTAGAGTTTGAGTACAACATCACGAATACATGCCGAAGCCGCACATATAAATACCAGAAAGCCAGTCAGAGATTGTAACAACTGGAGTATTATGGATAATAAGTACACGATAGACACGCGACAGCTACCCCCGAGGACACTTTACGAACCCACAGATACAAGTTGGGGGAGTCCTAATTCCTGGCGGGATACCATCATCCAAGAGATGCACCACCCACGAGGGCTGTTGTTGGAAACCAGCCATAGCCCCTCCTTGGCCTCAGTCTGTCGGTGGGAACCTCGAAGCTCATACGATCCCCTGAAGACTCAGTGCGTTGGGAAGGAAATACAGCAAGCGACGCAAAAGTGGTGATTGTGACGGCCGATAAGGTCTGTATCTAGAGTCTGTTTCACCGCCTTTACCCAGCCCATGCCTTGTGTACTCGTTATTGCTAGCACTCGGCCGAGGCTCCTGGGTCGTCGGTCGACACCGACAAGACTGACTTCGCAGCACCGAAATTCCTTACGATTTCCTGCCCTCCACCGTCATCCCCACGCCCTGAATCCTAAAACTCGAAGGCCATGCGTTGCAGTGGGGGTGCCCCGGCGCGCTGGGTTGTTGGATCGTACAGGTGAAACGGCGTAGTGACGGTGGCTCCATGGCTCGGAGGCGCATTGGCAGCGTCCGGAAGGGATGTCATTGTGCTAACAGTCGAGGCCTCTGCTATTTTATGCCCTTCTCGCCACATAGTGCCAAAGGAGGCCATGCTACTCCAGAGTTTGGCTAGGGGACACCATACCCGAGTAATCCGTTGGACGACGCTTCCATTGGAACCCAGCATCTTGATCACTTCTCCGGTTTGTAATTGAAAGCACTATGGGGAGAGGGAACCATGGGGCGATTATAGGTCTGAGGAAACGCCGATGACACCAGGATTCGCAGTTGCGCATCCAAGAGACCACTGGCCATCTGCGCTAGCATAGCGTGAACATCGTCGTAGCCGGCCGAGGACAAGAAAAGGGGACTCACCAAGCACTATCGAGCCTCAACCAAACCTCAGCCCATTCTCAGCCGCGGTAAACGTCTAGAGGTTTCCGTACTGCGTGAACATCAGTGATGGCTGGCGGGGATGATGAGCAGATGGGACTCACCAAGACCAGACAGCGCGCAGCCCGAGCACATTCCAAGCAGCGGAAAACATCTATAAGTCTACCAGCTCCATTCTTCATCGAGATTCATCGAGCATCGTCGTGGTATCAGAGTTCGTTTTCTTGGATCAGGCTATTCCGCCCGGCCGTCGACAAGCACGGCCAAGTCGACGCTGCCATTGTAGTCGCGGCTGATGGCTCGTAAGGCGGAAAGGCCAACAGCTTGAATTGAATTGGGGCGGTTGGAGATGCTTCGCCGAGATTTGCAGGCAACGGGCGACGAGGAGTGTCAGGCTCGGAGACTGCAACCGTGGGTACCGCTGCTCGAGCTTGAAAGGAGATTATTCAGATAACCGAAACGCGTTGGAGGGTCGATCGCCTGACCGGTCTGTCGAGGCTCCATTGGTACTGTGGCCGCCTGCAATGGGTAGCCGTGAACATCTGCATCTCCCATGGTCAACGAGAACGATGAGTGTGGAAGAGATGGTCATACCGAGAGCTCCCAAGTCCGACTCCATTCCCAGCCCATTCCCAGCCAGACGTCTCGCAGTTCTTTTCATCGAAAATCCCTCCCAGTATTAGGTGGGCATCGCGTTTCATCGCATTATCTCAAGCCTGCACTATCAATCCTTGGCCCGCGAGGATTGGAGTGGGTAGTGAAGTTGGGAGCGCGAGAGAGAACGAACAACGAAGAGTCGCGAAAAACCAACCGTGGGTACCACTTTCCACATTCGCGTTTCTTTATCACCGCGTAATCTCCACCAACTCACGAGTCTCCCAAGCAACTTCAGGATCAACGCGAAATGGGGACAAGGGTCCTACAACGAGTGAGTGTAAGCACTGCTCCTGCGAAGAGGAAACGCACGCCACCGCCACGTTGAGTTGGCTGTACGTGGAACGAAGTGGCGAAGATATCAGCGCGCCTATCGTGATGTTCATGGTACCGCCGTTGCGCGACACAACGGAAGGGGTCGCGAGTCCCTTTCTCGGCCAATATTGGCGGCGTCTGACGAGAACTTGCCAAAGTTATCAGGCAGCTCGCTTCAGATCTCGCCGATCTCAGGTTTGGGGTCATACAAGTGTCGTTGATGCGGGCAGGTTACTCAACCCCACCCCCATTGCACGCCCACTGGGAGATGAGCGCGGATGTCGAAGAAGGCAATCGGAGTGATGTATCCCGGGCCCGCTCTGAAGCCGCAAGCGTCGATGGGTTTGGATGGGTTTGTACATACCACGCCATACCTTGGACTAGTAGAGAATCAAGTAGTTCCTGGTACATGTTCTGTGTAATATCCTACCTGAGCTCAATAGCATGTCGTTCAGTATATCGTGCCCGAGATCAAAGTCACAGACATTTATGTCGAAGAGCTGCCTGTGATTACTTTGCCAGTGGACGACGCCAGATTGGCGGGCGATCTTCGGCGCGTAGAAGTACGAAGAGCAAGCCCTCCATATGCGTGGGGTCGAAGCCGCGGGAAGTCCTCGTCGTCGGGCATGTGGAACACGCACACGGATTCGGACGTCGGACGCGTAGCAGTACCGTAACAGAAGCGGGGAAACAGCACACAGTCCGCTGCGGGGATTAGTGCTAGCGAATACAGTGAGCATTAGTGAGTGTTCGAATTCACGATTTTCTCCACCCCAGGAGTCTCCTTGTTCTCACGCTTTCCTCCCGCCTCTGCGTCGAAGAGGGATGAACGGATGACGACGGATGCCTGGGTCGTGGCTAGTCCTCCTGCTACAACCACACCAGATTCAGCGACTTTTCTTCCGCTCGACTCAGCTGCATTCTGTCACTTCACGTATAAAGCATTCGAACACGACTCGACGAGTTGCGGGGGATCAGTGGATGATCAATGGGTGGAGAGAACGAGGACGTATTGGCGCAGTCTGCTAATTGCTAACTCCTAATCGAGTGTGTTGTAATGTTTTTCTCGTTTAACGTGTCCGAGAATGGGTACGAAAAGCCCGTGACGGTTCGGGGGGTCCTGGGTGTGCTCGGCCCCCTTGAGACGATGAAACGTCGAGAGACAGCGTTGAAACGGTGAAGTGGGGGACACGGCGGGGATGTCGTGGATTCGTGAATGGGGACGCGTACGCCTAGATGTTACTAGCTCGTAGAGCGTGAAGATAAAGAGCACGGGTATGGATGATGCGTGATGAGTAGGAGGGGAGTGAACGTAGAGCGCGGGCGAGGAGGAGGCGTAGAGCTCAGATATCCGAAAAACGATTCCCAGGAGGACGTAACGGAGATGGAGATGGATGAGCGGAGGCGTCGCTTACATGAAGAAGCATTCGACGTTTCGATCATGATCAATAATCAATTAACTTGGCGATCATCCGTTTTCCCAGACCATAGACTGATAGAACTTATCCTCTTCCCGCACCTCTCAACCAAGTACCTGCAATGAACGCACGTTCCGGAGCCGAGACCCGCCCGCTACATACCGTGTACCCCGTGCGGCGTGGAGCTATCCCAGGCTTTTCGGTACACGGTTTTTCCACTTTTCCACTACCCCAAAGGCGGCGACCCTTACTTTCTACGCAGCGTTTCCATCATTACCATTTGTATTGAATTATCGTCCATCGAGGGTCGACGCGGCAAATGGACGAGCTCCGCTCCTGCAGAGGTCAACCTCAACCCATCCACAAATAAATACTACGAACTCGTGCGCGTTCGTAGGCGGTGGTGTAGTAGCTAATGCATCGAAAACCGCCGTGCATACTCGAGGCTTGTATGTGTGTGTGTACTGGGGCGAGGGAACCAACAATCACAGCCCGCCGCACCCCTTTCCAGGCTGCCAGGGTCGCGCCTGGTCAGGAAACGCTGCAATTGGGTGGCTGGCCGGTGTTTGCGATTTTTATACCAACACCACTGCGTCTGGGGGGGCACTGCACTTCCTTTCGCCCCCACGTCCTTCACGCGTCACGTCCCCGCCTGCCCCCGCCTGCCATCCACTCGCTGTCTGCTACTCGCTGTCTGCTTCCTGCTTCCTGCTGCCTACTGACCGCTATGTCTGGCCTGCCCGACCGCGTGACGCCCATGCCCCAGGATATGTACGAGCAGATCTACGGTGCGTACCAGCATATGTGTTCTGCATAGTCGCTGAGGTTGTTATGTTCGATGTTCGGGGTTTGGTGGTTTGGTGTTCGGTGGTTCGGCGTTTGGTGTTGGTATTTGGTCTGTGGAACTCTGCGGCGGTGCAGGAAGCTCGCTCGTGGCATGCCAGGTGATGCTCGTGCTGTACGGGATCGCCAGTCTGCAGGTGTGTGCTCTTTGCTCTACGAAAACGAAGACCTGAGCTCAATGCGTTGACGGTTGCGTTTTCGTTTGCGTGTTCGTGCAGGCGTACGTCTACTACATCACATACCCAAGCGACTCGATGTCCACGAAAGCCCTGGTACGCCCACTACACCACCTACTTGACTACTCGAGCTTAATCTGCGTTATCCATCATCCGTTGTGAATTCGACGCACATGCGCGTATATGGGAATAGGTCGGCGGAATCTGGTGCGTCCATCCCTTCGTGTTCTGCGCCTGTTCTCACCTTGCCTATCACTATCCATATCATCATCACCATCACCTGTCCCATTATTATCGTCGGCATCTTCAACGTCGTCGTCGTTATCAGGGGCCTCGCCACGCTCCACGCCGGTCTCCGTACGTCCTCTCCCCTCTTCCCCCTCCTTCTCTCGCTTTAGCGCCGACTCTCATCGATATCCTCTTGCGCGACCCTCGTCTGCATCTGCAGTCGCGCACACCGTGTACCACTACTCCGTAAGCACCCCCCGTCCCTGCACCAGAAACTGCGAAGTAACGGACTGTTCTGATGATGTGATGGACGCGGATGTGGTGTGCGTGTGCGTGATAGGTCAAAAGCTACTCGCAGCCCATGATCCTGCCCGACGGCGAATGGTGCGTACTCGCGCAACAACGGCGCTATTCCTCTTCCGCGCAAAGGGTTTACTACGATGGTTCTCATTGACGCGTCATCCAGGTCCTGTTATGTGCGTATGCCGTTCCCACCCAAGCGGACAACCTTGCTCACTCTCCATCGCACTCGGGTTGACGAATACCGAATACCGAATTCTATTAGACTGCAGTGACAATCGGGGTACGTGCTGCCCATACCCAATACCCCTAACCTCCTCGCCATTTACGTTCATCCATCTGATTTAATCTCGTTTTCCATGTTCTATGCGAATGGTGTAGATCGTCATCTGCTTCATCATCCAGACGTACGTGCTCCCCCTCCCCCTCCACTTCCACTTCCACGTCCACGTATCCTGACGTATCCCGACGCACGCCTCGCGACGCCGAGAGTCAATATTTCAATCGCTGACCCTGCTCTCCGTCTCTTCGCAGCTACTTCACGCGCATGATCTTCTTCAGTACGCCCCATCCCTCTTTACACCCGCATGGCGCTGCTTGCCGACTCAACGCTCCCCCTCCCCCTCTCCCTCCTGTTTCTCGTTCTTCTTTTTACCGCTCTTTCGGTAAATGAATTTTGCACGGTAAATGGTGCATATTTGATTGGGGAATGGTGGATAGTGACGAGCGGCCGCTGGCGCGTCATGCTCACGACGGCGTTGCTGCTGCTGCTCGTGGCTCAGATAGGTGCGTCTGCGTGTGTGTGCATCCGTCTCCAGAATGTGCGCTGACATCCAATTGGGCAGGATTCGGGATATGTACGTCCGTCCCCCCTGCTTCGTCCGCGCGATGCCTGATAATCTGAATAACTAACTGAACGAGCGATTGATTGATAAACCAGATTTCAGCTACAGCTTGTACGTCCCCTGCCCCTTCCCCTCCCCTCCCCTCCCCTCCCTCCCCTCCCTTCGAATCTCGAATTTCGCACATCTCAACGTCCCAACGCCCTAACGTCCGCATCATCGCGCAGATTCCACCTCTGGGAACTCCTCAAGCTCCATGAATGCGTCGTACGTCCCCCTACATCGTGCATTTGACGGATGCTGCTCGTTGCTCGTTGCTGATGCGCAGTTTCTATTTTTATTTTTATCTTTTATCTTTATATGCATAATATATACGTGGATGGATGGATGGATGGGTGGATTGATGGGTGGATTGATGGATGAATGGATGGGTGGATGGATGGATGGATAGTACACGGCGATGGTCCCGCTCTTCGTGATCCGCGTCATCTCGGACGGCACGGTCTCAGCGACGCTCTGCATCATCCTCTACGACGCGCGCGGCTTCACCAGGTACGTGTTTTATTCTTGTGGCATCTATACACACTACTCGCATATATCACCCCCTTAACGCACCCGCCCTTCCTAACGCATGACTCTGCAGGTCCGTGAGGCTGATCAAGACGCTCATCATATACTCGATGAACCGCTTCCTGCTCACAACGTGAGTACTGGACTCCCTTCCGCAATATTTCGGAGTGAAACCCGTAATTTGTGTTTTGCAGGCTGGTGGTTATAGCGCAAACGGCTATCGTACGTGCCCGAGATGCATTCTGCTAGCTGCGATCTGATTGGGGTATGTCTGCAGCTCATCTCGCAACCTGAGAGCATTTGGGCGATGGTGATCGAGTTCATCAGCGCACAGCGTACGTCTCCCTTCATTTCCTCACTCCCAACACCCTCCCGCACGCTAACTTCACACTGATGACAACCCTCCTTCACCTCCGCGCAGTCTACGTCAACAGCTTCTTCGCGATGCTCAACTCGCGCAACCGCCTGCGGCACATGGGCGGGCAGGAGTCCTCCCAGTCGCAACTGTTTGCCAGCTCGGGGGGCCGCGCGCGTGTGAGCGCTGTTAGTGCGCCCCGGTTCCGGCGCGCGAGCTGGGTGGAGACGCAGCGCGGGGAGGACGTCAAGTTCTTTGCGGAGGATGGAGGGGCTGGGATTAGAGTCCGGACGGAGACCTTTGCGTTATCGGACTTGGGCTCGAGCGGCGATCAGAAGACGGCCGTCAGTCATGAACACGGACACGCATCGTGAGACACGCCTCGCGCGCATCGAGGCATCGTACACGCGCATCATCAGTCAAAATTCGTAATGTCTGTTATATGATGGGAGGGAGGGAGGATTTTCACGTTGTCGTATAGATGCATTGTTTTCGTTGTTCATGGTGATCGAAGTGTCACAACGTGTCACAAATTGAACTTGTTATGGGAGACATGATGTATGAATCTCGGCTCGAAAGAAGATGACCACAGCTTAGTTGGGCGCGCGGAAGCTACCTTGGAGACGAGGAGGAACTCGAATGTACTAGCTTCATGATACGCCTCGGTATCCCTCTTTCCTTCGTTTCTCCCCTCAATTCATTACTCAAGAACTTGATTAGAAGTCTGCCCTCCAGGTCATATCCATATGTCGGTGGGCCTTGCCCAATCCAAACGGTCCTTGCGAGCGTCGACCTCTGAAGCCTGCGCGCGCCTGCGGGTCAACTTCAACCTCGACGCTAGCGGGTCGTTCGAGAAGCAGATCGCATACATGTCCCCCATCTGAGGGCGTCTGGCGCGAAACTGGTGAAGGAACCACGGCATTCGTAGATCGCGTGACAAAGACGACGCTTCGGCGCACCCAAGATGCATGATGCATGGCATTGGTTGGAGGAAGGAATAGAGGCATAGAGGCGTGGAGGAATCCCAGTGCGATGGCTGGCGTTTTAGTTCCTAATCTTGAGGACCGCTTGAACGGTATGGGACTTGGGTACGTTTATTTCGTTTTTCGTGCAGAGTTCGTTTGGCTAACCTTGGTGATCGTCGACCTCATAGCTCTCCTTCAGCTTTAATCGACGATCTTCCTTCGACCCGCTCTCCGCCTCCAGATGTGCCATAGCCATATCAGTCGCGAGTCGCGATCGCATTGATCACGCCAGAAGTCTTGCTCCCTTTCCCGGTGTCCACGCCATCCTCCAAGTCGCCGAATCCTTGGGTTCGTAAACCCTCCTTCACGACGTGCTTCCTCCTTCCTCGTATGCATATATGTATGCCCAAAGTCACGGAACGGAAGGCAACGACGACGATTTCTCTTCGCCCTCTCTTAGAACGCATCCAAATATTCAATATTCAGGCCCCAGGTTTCATTATGCATACGCTTCGTGACGCCATGACTGCATCGCGGCGTGTCCTTTTTATTATCATCTACTAGTAGTAGCGCCGAGCACATTGCATTGCATTTTCATTCGAGGAGACGGCTGTCCGCATTCGAGGAGATGGGATTGTAGAGTTTGGTGTAGAGATAGTGAGGCAGATTTGACAGGGGACGGGGGACGGGGAAGGAATGATTAATGACCGTTCGGTGCGCTATCAGGCGATGGCGCTCGCAGCGCCCACCTCTGTGGGAACCTATGGATGATAATCGAGCAGACGACTTTCCTCGCTCACCGCCCTCCCTCCCAAACCACAGAATGGCGCCATCGCGCTATGCTTCGACGCTTCTTTTGAGTCTGCGTGTCTTGACATCGTCCTCGGTATCGTCGGTATCGTCGGTATCAATGCCACCGGTATGTCCCGGTGGAAGAGAACTCGGCCCAGGATGAATCGGTGGGAATACGAGGGCGTGAGCCTTGACTAGGTTTGCGGCGAGGGCTCGTGGCGATGATCGACTTCGATCAGCGTTTCGGCGTTCAAGTAGGCTGTAGGCCTTTCATTGTGATCTGAAATCATCATACGATCTCCAACCCTCGTCCCTCGTCTTCAGACTCGGACCCGGACCTGCCTCACCTGATATGGTTGATACATCGCTCAAGATCGCTATTTTGGCCACCGAGAACAACAATGACAAAGTGGGCAAAGTATTTACTTTGCTCTGCCACTACATCTTCCTCCAAACTACACCATCACTCGGAACTGCACTCCCCACTACAGCGCTACGGAGCCTATCATCATAGCTCTGAAGCGCAATTGCTATTAGTAAAGCAAACCCCGGCCTGTCATATAGCTTCT
Source organism: Pleurotus cornucopiae (assembly GCA_019677325.2). Taxonomy (NCBI): domain Eukaryota; kingdom Fungi; phylum Basidiomycota; class Agaricomycetes; order Agaricales; family Pleurotaceae; genus Pleurotus; species Pleurotus cornucopiae. The sequence continues at coordinate 2,542,764 of CM033824.1, forward strand.
CATAAATGGAGCCGACTACTTGGCAAGGCCGCTTGGCTGGCTATACATCCGCTACACGTCCAATCCGCCATGCTCCGGCACAAAAGCATCTCCCCGTCGAGCTGATCACTGAAATCATTTCATATCTCACCGCCCCCCGCGACATATCTTCCGTCCTCGCAACCTCAAAGCAGCTCCGCGGGATCATGCTCCCAAAAGTCTACAAAGACGTGTCCATCCATGTCAACGACAACACAATGGAGAAGCTCGCAGCGTTCACTGCCTGCCTCGACTTACCCTGCGCACCCCGCACGTCCTGCGGCGCGCAGGTGGAGTCGCTCACGCTCTGCTCCTCCCAAGGCGACGTCAGCCACCTTTTCCCTCCGCTCTACCGCCTCCTCATGCAGCTCCCCAACCTCACCAAACTCACACTCAGCCTCCTCTGCCTCAATCTGAACGCCGACGCGCAGCTCACGCCCGCAGACATCGACCTGCGCGCACAGCTCCCTGAAGGTGCTGCGCTTCTACCCGCCATAGTTCCAGGGGTCCGCGTCCAACCGGGCGGCGTACACGCGCGCCACGCCGCTCGACAAGTGGCTCTTTGCGCAGCGGAGCGCTGAGCGCATCGACTACTGCCCGCCGGACCCCAGCCCGTTCCCGTTCGGGCGCGACGCGTTCCAGGGGGTGTGCGCGCTGCGGGTGTCTGCGGAGGGCCTTGCGATGGTGGACGGGCTGGCGGGTGCACGGCCGCTCACGCACTCGATGGTGGAGGGCCCGCTCTGGCCGCAGGTGTTCGTGCGGGGGCTGCCGCAGGCCTTGCACAATGTGACGGCGCTGACGCACCACGGGCTTGCACTGGCGGATATGTTCCCGCAGCTCGAGCGCGTGGACATTGAGTACTATCATGATGATGATGAGCGGGACGGGGACCTCGTGCTGCTGCTTGCGGAGCTGAGGCACGAGGGCAAGGCAGGGAAGGGAAATCTGCAGAGGCTGAGGCTCCTGAGGCTGTGGGGGATTGTATTGACGGAGGAGGGGCGGGTCTGGAGCGTTTTGAGGTGCTGAGAAACGATGGAAGGAGTATGCGGTATGCGAGGGATGGGAGTTCGCGGGTTGTCCAGTGGAGGTGCAAGGAAGAGGAGGTGTGGTACCATGATTGGGAGAGGGATGTGACGATGATGATTCTGGACGATGATGTGCCGCTGGTGTATTTCAACAGGCACATATCCCGGCCCATCTCCCTCGTATGATCCCCGTCTCGCATGTTGCCCTCATTCGAGTTTTTGTTAGGTTCTACGTCAACAACTGTGTCTGTTATGAGTTCTTGTATAACTACAAATATGAAATCTATGCTTGTATATTATGTGAATGTCACCGTATTCCGCGATGAAGCAATTGGGTTAAGCTCTAGGACTCTTGTGCAGGATGTTGTAAGGGGACACTCCTATTTTCTCCTATTCCCCTGTCCCTCTCCCTTCCTCCTTGTTCCTTTCTCGTTTCCTTCATCCCACGGACTCTTACGTACATCCCTTTCGTTCCCTTTCCTTTCCCTTTCCTTTCCACTTCCTTTCCGCCCACTCCCTTCGCATCCGAGCCACGTCCGGTGACTCCGAAGTCTTCCCGAACTTCGGACCCGCTCGGACTCGCTCGGACTCGTCCACACACTTCGGGGCTCGTCCGGGCTAACTCTATACTCTTTCCCCACTTCATTTCTCTTCGCCCTTACTTCCCCAGGTCGCTGGCACGACTCCTGTACTTTTCTCTTCCACTTCATTATCACATGCCCCCTCGTACCTTGTGATATTCGTTCGGACTTGTGGCTGGTGTACTGTACAGTTATCCTTCATTCCTCCCACGCTACTACAGTATATACTTCGCTTCCTAGCATGGAGAATCCTTATCCTGTTCTCTTTGGATTCTCCCTCTGCTAGGTGAGCAGCTCTCTCATGTATTGTAGCTAGTCTTATTCATTATCTTTGGATTCTCCCTCTGCTAGGCTCACGCTGTCGGCCATCTTGAGGTTGCCCTTACAGATGTATGCTGTATGGTACCATTATTGGCTTATACGCCGTAGTTGAGTTCGGCGCCATCCCAAGGTAGTGTAAGTAATATGCTGCGCCAAGTTACAGCTGCTCATCATTTCTCAATTTGGAGGATATGCAATATCACCCTTCCCCAAGCCCAAAAGGTAAGAATTCAATAAGTATCGTAAGTGCGCAAATGTCAAACTAATACACCAAGGCAAGGCGATAACACGTCAGTCCGTTCTAGTAGCAAGCAGAAGGATAGTAGAATGTTAGAATGAATAGCAGGTATAACAGTATATACAAGCATGCTTATCAAACAAAATTGTATGTTGAGAATGAGGGAGTCCAACTATTCCAAAGGATGTCCATGCAGTATAGTATTTGTCTACCTGGCCCTGAAGATATGGGATAGTGAGGTGATAGCAAGTCTGTCTATTCTTGCAGCAAGAAGGGGGAGACTGGGATGTTGGTAGTAGGGTAAATAGTAGGTATAGTAAACAAGGGTGAATGTTGAGAATGATGCTGGGGCAGCAAAAGGGATGTCTGTGGGTATGATAGTCCATTGGTAGCTATTAATATGTATCAATAAGCATTATCTGCATAGGAGTTGTCATGAAAGACTCACAGTATAGATATGCATCATATACCCAGTGAAATCTCATCTCAAGATCCAAGATGACGAAATTTCGCTGCAAGGATCAGGAAAGGAACCAATCCAGCCCGTGACTAAGGAGTTGTGTATCACCAAGGCCTGAGGCTACAGGTAAATGATCAGAGGGATCAAAGATAGACGAGCAGAAAGGTTAGAGGACTCACGGAATGCTGATCATCCAATTACTTCATACTCATTTGTTATCTCGATAAGCACGAGATCCAATCACCAAGAGCCAAGATTTGAAGACTTGACAGTGTTCATTATAAATTATTGTCCGGGGTTCTGTGTTCCAAGAATTTGTAGGCAAGCCATTGACCAAGATATCATTCTATCTTCTTTCGCCGAGTGCTTAGGGTTATGTCTATCTGATATTTGTTTTCTTGTTGTTTTCTGCATAGATGTGTCGATGATGAGGATGTTCAATCATCCAAGATGTCTTCAAGAATCAAGATGCCAACCCGGGATTCATTCGTAGCACGTATGACAGTCGATCATGCGACCGCCGCCGTCATCACCTCGTTCTGCGTTTATCACATGCACGAATCAGTGTCATCGTATCGACGAGAAGTATAGATGAACATACAGCAAGAGAGACCTGCAGCGTCACCACCACCGTCCACGCCGTGAGCGCGTTTCCCAAGTCTTGCCGAACAGTGATCCGGATCTGAGGCGCACGCAGCACACCGGGAGGATGGTCGGTCTATCAACACAACCAACGAACAACGAGTCGAGATGAGGAAGTCAGTGAGTAATCACTTGAGATCGTGGCTCGGTGACGCACCGTGCTAGATCCTCCTTGAACTGGCATTGGTACCTGCACTTGGATCACCGGGTGCTGGTGTTCCTGAGTTTGCTCCTGGTGTTGCTGTACATGTACCTGCTGCATCTGCACGAGATCGGGCTGTTGTAGGGGAAATTGCTCGAGTTAGACTACGTACGCGCGAAGCTATTTAGCAGGGAAAAATATGAACTTACAGCGACGAAGTGAGCCAGCGCGCCACCATCGGACGTTCCCAAGGGCTGAGGAAGCTCAGATCGTCGATGCCGCGCTGCCGCTGGGCGAGTGTACGGGTGGAAGCGATGCGTCGAACGACTTTGGCGGGGACAGCGGTCTACGGGCATCGCAAATGCGCTCGATGCGTAATGATCTTATCAAATTGGGTTGGATTCGGTGTTTTCGTCGATTTTGACAAGTTTTTGGGTGGATAGGAGCGGGATAGGAGCGGGATGACGAGCACTGAGAAGAGGGAAAGAGGGGAAGGGGGGCAGAGGGAGGGAGGAAGAAAGGGACTCATCTATCACACTGAATAAAAGGGAGAAGGATGGTGGGACATAACGAGGCTGGAGGATCCCCATCGCTAGCTAATATCGAAGTCTTTGGTAAGTTCCAAAAGTTTAGTTACTTGTCCCTGCACAGTCGAGTCACGCAAAAAGTGTATTCTGCACAATATTCGCGATTTGATTGGTGGGACGTTGCCGTGGTGGGTTTTCCGGGGCCTTGGTGCGTACCAACGTGCGAACGCTCGGACGGCGGAGGCGTGGACATCGGAGCGTGGGCGTTGGGGGGGCGAATCTTGGTGTCAAACACGAAGGAGGATAGCTGGATGAACGAATCGAGGGGCACAGACAGAGAGATACGAACGATATACGCATGTGTATGCGGATTAGGTCGAAAATGGGTGCGCGATTCTTGGTCACCTTCCTCTCACACCTGCGTTGACTCGCAATTCGACTGGCACTTGCACAAACATATAATCATAGCATATACATGGAGCATACAACATATCCCTATATTGAACAATATTTAACCAAAACTGAACAACATCGCGAATAGAGGCCCACACCATCCACAAAACCCAGCAATCTTCAAAGCGGCGTTTCTGCTGGTGACTCTCCAAGTGCAGCGGCCGCTGCGGCGAGAGCTGTCGTCGGCTCGCGGAAGAAAACCAGCGCCGATCCAGGATCCTCCAATACCACGTCCTCCTCCCAATCATGGTACCACACCTCGCTCTCCTCGCACGTCCACCGCACGACCCGCGTCGCCCCATCCCGCCCATACCTAACACACGTCAAATCATCGCGCATCACCTCTAGACTCTCCAGCCCCTCCAACTCCTTAAACACACGCCCCACCATACCGCCCTCCTCCTCCCCCCGCGCGACGCAGAGTCCGCACGCCCGCAGGCGGCGCAGGCGCGGGAAGTTCCCTTTGCGCGACGTGCCGTTGCGGCGCAGGTCGGCGAGCAGAGACGCCAGGCTGCACCATTCGTACTCGACGTCCAGCCGCTCGAGCTTGGGGAGCAGCCCCGCGAGGCGCAGATCCCGGGCGTCGCGCGCCAGGACGGTGACGTTGCTCAGCGCTGGGGGGAGCCGCGGCACGTCCGTGTCCCCACACCACATCGTCACCTTCAGATGCGTGATACCCCGCGGCCCCTGCATCCCCGCCACCATCCTGATGTTGTCCAGCGAGATCTGCAGCCTGCGCAGATTCGGGACGGCGTTGGGCGGGAACCGCTGTGCGACTGGGTGCCTGGTGCGGTACTCGAGATGCTCGATGCTCTCCTGCGCGAAGAGCCACGCCTCAAACTGCGATTCCGGATGCGTTATCGCCCCGCGGCGAGTCTTAATCGTGGGCGGCGAGAAAACCACGGTCTTCAAACACGGCGACTGTGTGCTTGTATCAATTAGCCCGAGCGGCCAGCGCGGCGTTGTGTCAAACGGCCCGACGAGGTTGAGCGCAAGGCTGGTGAGGTTCGGGAGCTGCCTGAGGATGCGCTGGACCGGGATATACGCGTCACGAACATCCTCACTCCAGCCAGGGTTTTTCAATGAGACGTCCAGCGTCTCAGTCTGCTCTCCCCTCGTCTTGCGCGCCGTGCACCACTCATCCAGCTGCCCCTCCAGGTCACTCAGCACCTGCCCCCGGACAACGGGCGACAGGCTGACGGGTGTCCAGAGTCTTGGGAGCACGATCGAGTGGAGCTGCTTCGAAGCACGCGCGACGGAGCGGAGGTCGTCGGGGTCGGTGATGTAGGAGAGGACCTCGTAGATGAGCTCGACGGGCAGACGCTTCTGGGCGGGCGCATGCCTGATTGGGCGCGGGGAGATCGAGAGTAGGGGCTCTAGAGAGGCGAAGTATTCACTGCGGGTGAGTGCACGGAGAGGGCTGTCGTACTCGGGGATGGGGAAGGACATTCTGAGAGCGCGAGTCGGCGGCTGTGGTTGAAGAAGATCGCAGAGGTAACGACGAACGAACGAAGTGAAGTAGACAAGACGCTGTTCCTGTAGCTTGCAATTGTTGTATTTGATGTTGATGTTGCGGCAGTTGCGCGTTTGGCGCAGAGTGTAGGTGGTGGTTGGAGCTGAACGACTGGAAGGTGGCAGAGCGGAGTATATATACTTCGACCACATTGCCATTGTTATTCGACGACCACATGACAGTGAGCGACGTATGAACCATACTAGGAAGGCTCCGAACGGGGGGACAATGGGCCACAGGGTCGAGCATCTTTGCATTCGAACCAAACAGTCTGATTGGCTAGTAGCTACTAGCCGTGAGACAGCCCCTCCAACAGTCTACGTGCCAGGCGGAAACTAGGGACATCCATTCGCGCGCAGCGTGCGCTTCCACGATGAATGCGCGGCGGGCGCTCGTCCAGCAGCACGCAAGCACCACCCTCAGCCTCAAGGGAGGAGAGACGAGGGAAGAAGTGATTCTCTCTCGTCCTTTGCTCTGAAAGGGACACCGCTCCAATGAATCAATATATCACGATCACCCTCGACAAAGTTGAGGGTGGGGCGAATGGCTTTCATCTGCGTCGTGCGTCGCGCATACAACTTGAGACGACAACCTTAAGGAGGGGAGGGACGGACATGCCATGTCTATTTCTTTCGACCGCATCGCGGCCTCTGGGGTTTTCCACGACCAGTGGCTAGCGTACAGTCTCGATGTCTATATGCGCCCGAGGCGGAGACGCGTCACGCACACCCGCGAAAGCGACGAAGTTCGGAGGCAAAGACCAAGTGACGACGTGGAGGCTAGCGAGAGGCGTCGAGGCCTGATAGGTGTCTGACGCTTTTCCGATGTCGATGCACGAGCACGACAACACGGAGAGCGAACGGGGGTTCATACCGAGGCTGTGTGTGAGGGCGAGCAGGAGACACATGCGTATCGTTCGCTGAGCTGACAGCGTCTACGCCAAGACGGAGGACGAACGACAAGACGACGCTGGGTGTGGAGGTTAGATACAAGACTCGAACAACAAGGATCGCGTACGTAGAAGTGCAGCGCGATGGCGCAACTCCGTGCTTTGGGAGGAACGGAGAAGGGAGGCTTGCTGCGGAGCGCGATGAGCGAGAACGGGATTGCGGCCTCTCCGATGGCCCCGGTGCTTCCGATGCCTGTCTGCCCGTTTGCCATCCAAAGGTTCCGACAGAGGTGGGCGCTGCGAGCGACATCGCTCTGATCGTGCACCGAGAACGATCATTCCTTGCCCTGTCGAATCTGCCTCATCTACCGGCCCCCTAGAATCTACGATCTCGTCTCCTCGAATGCCAACGCAATACACTCGGCGCTGCTGAATACGCCGTCCCGATGAGAGGCGAGAGGCGTATTGAACCCGAACTCCTCCTACGAGAGGGCAAAGAGAAGTCGTCATGGTTACCTTCCCTTCTGCGATGTTGACGCACACGTAGAAGTCAGGAGGGCGTCGTCGATTCGGAAATTTGGAGGGGCGTGGATCCTGGGGAAAGTAACCAAATTTCTGGAACTCAAGCGTCAACGACATTCGCTGTGGCCTGCCTGATCTTCGTGAAGACGGTCGACCGCTGTGGCGATGGTACATATGGAGACGGAAAGCGGGAGGACCGAGCATCAGGTTTTCAAGCTGAAAGGACTAGTGGCGCTATCGAGCACCAAGTTTAGCCTAAGAGAGTCTGAACGAAAAGCGAAAGAAACGCACCCAGGTCCCATGCCCTTCGAGCGGTCGCTCAAGATCAGGAGCCGAGACACCCGACATCGCGTCTGGATTCCTCTCCCCGACGACTATGTTAGCTGAGTCGCACGGTCTACGACTGCTAGCGTCGAAATCGGACGCAATCTTGGATGCATGATGCGTCGGCGTACGCAGAGTGCTTTTTGTATCTTGCAAGGGCTACCACAACGTGTGATTATGGCCCATGGGAGATCTACCGTGATCCCACTTAGCTACTGTACTGTTGGGAGAGAATTCGATGATCTGACGAGGCTGTGCATTTCAACTTGTGACATCGGTGTGTGACTTGGATCACGATCGACTCGGAAGCACTCCTAGCCACTCCTCATCCAACATGCGAGTTGAGGCTGTGACACTACGAGCTGATGGCAGAGGCGGAGACAATTTAGTGACTAGGGCACTCTGTTCATGTTCACGTCGATATCCTTCAAGTAAGTACTCAAATATCCATGACATCGGACCCATGTGCTCTTCTCTCCCCTTCTACCCGAGTTCGAACAAATACTGACCCTCATCTCTCTGCAGACGACAAGAGTTCCACATTCGTGCCATGACCACGATGATAGACTAAAGCTATTGTCCGGTAAATAATTATGCGGCAAGTTACATTCGGTGGTTCGCTCTCTTCTCCTCGGTGACGCCTTTTCTTGCGCCCTCGACCCACTATAAGCTCTTCGCAGGAAACACGCCCGATATCCACATACTCACGAGCGCATGGAACAAACTGGGACGGAGGGGCTTGTAAAAAGATGTCTTTGCGTAGTCCCGCCGAGCGATGAATCAGTGATAAACATTATGGGAGAAGAGCTCCCTAAGACCCTCATACCGCCACCACACCTCAGTACATCGTGATCAGCGTCCGCCTCCGCTTCCTGCACCTCGCCGCCAATGCTCGACGCTCCTTCAAACGCAAGTCCCTGCGCCCTCATTGATATCCCACACCAGCGCATATTGTATCGAGTACGTGCTGCCGCGTATTCCCATAAATATCTCTCCAGATGATGTGTCTGGCACGCCAGGGGATCAGTAGCCCACGCCCCTGCCTGGTTCCCTCTCGCGTTCGCTGCTCCGTTCGCTCCTTTGGCTTCAGGCTCAAGGTTTCAAGCTAGGGCGTCGGTGGTTTGCGGATTCACGAAGACGAGATGGATCACGGTGCATCGGGGTGCACTGCATTGACACATTGACGGGGGATGTCTGCCGTCCGCCGTCGGGCCAAGACGTACTCTTCCATCTCGCCTCCCCCCCGTATTCTCAGTTGCAGACGGATCATCGTAGAAGCATCGTATATCACGCATGCACAAACACCAACCCCAATGACTCCACGCAATACGATCGCACCGTCATCCACGGAAGTGCTTATGCGCGTAGCACATACGCACTTCTTGCACCTCTCTCCTACGTCCCCGCTTCTCGCCCTCTCCCTCTCCTTCCACCCACGCCCCTCTCCGCCTCGCACGTGCCTGTTGCTCTCTCTACATCCCCCAACGTCGACATCGCACCATGCCCATCGGCCCTCTGACATCTGATATCCGATACGCCCCGTCGATCAGGATATACGCGGACCCTCCGTACGCATACAGTCCAGACTCGCACTCATGCAGAGGATTCTTGCGTAGCGGCGGCGCGCGCAGATTCTGGTCTGCGCGTACACGATGGAGACAACCTTACGTGCGTAAGGGGTGTCAAGGGGGATGGTGGACGTGGACGTGGACGTGGACGTAGGCCGTCTTTGGTTTGCGCGAGTATGTGGGGGCATGAGGGTGTGTGGGCTATCCTAGGACAATCAGTACTTAGTGTGCAGTCGGCGCATCGGTGGATCGGCGCATCTTGGAGGCACGAAGGGGAAGCTTAACCCTGATATAGGATGATACGCGTCTGTGCCTCCGCGGCGCGATTTTCATATCCTCGTATCCTCGTGTTCACATCTCTCTACTTCACGCCTACGAAGGCGGTCCGCCGGAGTCCGAACCGCAAAGCTGCTGCGCCAACCGTCTGGCCATCTAACCGTCAACCGTCAATCAGGTACATCCCCTAGCCACTGTCCACGGTACTACGATGCATGATGCACAATGCACCATCAATCATCCACGATACGCGATATGCGATCCCGCGCGGGCTGTCGCAGCTAGCCGTTGGTAGCACCTCAGAAAGCGAACTCGTTGGTGGGCAGACGTGGGCAGACGTGGGCAGACGCGGGTGCCGGGGTCTCCTTGCCTGGAATTTATCATTTCAGGATCTTGGGATGGCGGCATCGCGGTTCCCAAACTCATGATCCCTGAATAGAGGGGTAGAGCCGACACTGCGAGGAGTAGAGGAATACGCTGCTATTATAACTCTGCAGGGGAATCGCAACATCTAAATCGGTCTTTGCGGGAGGTATGTGATCGAGGTTGGGGTCGGTGGTTGGTGGTTTGTCGGGGTTTCGAGGGCCGAGGCCGAGATCTTGGGATGACGTTGGTGGATGGGGTAGGTGACGGGGTAGCGGCGTAGAGCCTACATTCAGACTGTTGAATTCGTTGCGAACCCTACTTCAGGATCTATGTCGTCCTTCATTGCTCTCCTCTTGTCCCCGAGGGTGCGTCGACTTCCTCAGCGTCGTCAGGAAGATACCTAGCACCTCGAGCTGTAGATAAGAAGACTAGTAAAGACACGCAGTGTGCGATAGATAATGTTCACGATACAAATATAGTCCTTCTCGATATATAACATACTGTCTGCGAGGCAGATAAATACGTATAGGAAAGGCATGACAGGTCTCATTGATTCATACTCTACCCCAATACGACCTCGCTCTGTTTACCCCTGTCATCTCCTCGAAGTGAGTCTGACTCCGCCTCAAGACTTTCGACGCGGCTCGTCACACCGCCGGTGGTGATAGATATAACGACCTGCGTCCCCTCGACAGTTGGGTGTCTGAAACGAATCTCGCCTGGGACAGTCGGGGGGTTGGTAACGTCCACAAAGCATGAAGGGTCTTTGTTAAAAGATGATCGCGCGTTTAGAGTCGCGAGAAGCCAAACGGAGTATCTAGAATGAATGCTAACGCGTTTTGCCGCATAGTATGAGGAATTAGCTTACGAGGGACCGCTGGGGTAAAAGCTGCAAGAAATCAAATATGAGCTACGTTCGCTGCGAGGGCGGCGAAGAAGCGGTGACGGACGTACAACGCGGTGTAAGCACGAAAGTGCCTGTTATCCCGAAACAGGGCGAGCTGTAGTATCAGCTGCAATGCCATCCACCCAGTCGTGATGAGCCCGGTTTCGAGCGTGAATGTGAGGATTTTCCCGAGCATCGTTTTGGTCGGTTTGAATGTTGCTCCGCCCTTGGATCGCCGAAGCTGATGTCTGTATGAGAGAAGGGATACAGTCCTGGAGGGAGCACTTACAAACCAAATCATAGACAATGTGATTGCCAGATCGCATGCGATGTTACTCGACATCCACATCTGTCAGTGTTATACACTTTAGTCGCGCTGGATGTCATTGATAAGAGGGACGTGACCGACAAAGGAAAAGCCCTCGCCAAAGGAAATATACCCCGGCCTACACGATCCAAACACACTATGCCCGACGGATGCCCCTACCTGAAACACGGACAACTGAAATAGACTGATGACCCCTCCGACGTTCCTGAGATGTCACAGAAAACATACTATGCAGACGAGAATCTGAATCCACCGCGTCCCAGAAATCTGATAGATTCTCCAAGAGAAAAATACCTGAGAAAGTAACATCACTTAGTCTAGTATCAGCACATTGACTACAACAACAATTGATACGATGGGGTACGCACCGAAGCCAGTCAAGAAAATCGCCATGATGTCAAATAGACCCGCTGGCGAGGAAGGAAAGAGTCCAGGGATATTCATCGCTATTTGAAGTAAGGCGATGATGGAGAGCACCAAGGATAGTATAAACGAAGACCATGCTGTTGCGTCGCCAATACAGACCGCCGTAAATTTGGAAGCGGGTCAATGAATGACGATGGTTTACAGACCTACTGATTTGAGCGCAGTTCGATCCTTTGGAAAGGTTTCGTGATATCGAGCTATCGAGTATAGAATGAGATGTAGTTAGTAGGTGAATACAGAGCCCGAACGTAGATATTGCGCACATATCTGAGCCGTCAGATATCCAAATAGAAGCACATTGAGGAACCGTCCGAGAACCTATAAAGCAATGCCTTGAGAAGGGGCGATTGGGAAGAACTTGCCAATAGCCATACCTCGTAGAATTCACTTATAAATATTTGGATCTTTGTACGCAGCAACACACAGTGATGATTAGTGCACTCACTTCCACGGACGTGTTAGCGAGCTTGAGGGCAGTAGATAACTCATGGGAAACTCAGGAGAATAATGTATCGCATTGACTTTATATCATCCAATAGTGATCCGATCATGAAGCGAAGAGCTACCATGGTGGAATACATCCATCATGTAACCATCGCCGTGCTTTAGATTCCATCAGCTTTCGAATATTATACCATCACTGGATGGAGCCGGACTGCAATGCCGTTTGAGCGTCCCGCTAAGAAACGAGGCATGGCACTACGAGAGCAAAGATGGAATGTCTTACGCTCGGGGGACATCATCAATGATTGTGGCCGACGTTGATGAATTGCAACGGTGACTCACAAGGTATTGGATTAACAAAGTCACCTAGCGACCCATCACATAGCATTACAGAGATCTGTTGAATAGGGGCGATAGGCCGGAATCAAGGCGATGCCTGAGGCCTGAGGCCTGATCAATCATCCTACGACTGACATTCGCGTCGTGTGTGGACAACCAAGCCGCAATACAGAGGGACGTAACGGCATGCGCGCCATTCGAAGGTGGCACCGAAGCTATGAAGCAAGCGGTGGACTCCCAGCTGAATTAAAATGGAGAAGAGGATGCGGTGAGCTGGAATGATTGCGGATATGTAGGTGGTTTGAGAAGAAAGCATATCTGGATGTGGTCGAGTGGGAGGTGAACCGGGCGCTTATTGACTGAGAGATTACGTTCGGAGTTTGGAACTAACTCAGAACGTACCTCCTCCTCCTCGTCCCTCCTTCGCACCCTCTGATATAGATGCTGGTATAGTTGACCCTTGCTTTTTCAGGCGTGATGAGAGGAGAAATATGTGCCTTCTACATCCTTTCTACCTTGTCTTTACCGTCGGAGGCCTATCTTTTCCGTCGCCAACCATACTACTATTCAACACAAACGGTGGACATGGCTACCTTTTCCGAGACTCGGGTAGGGACGTCTGAAGGACATTGTGATCGGTGATTTTATGGTCATCGAATATCAATAACCTGCCGAGCTCCCGCCTCCTGCCTCCTGCCTCTCCACCGCCCTCGGCCTCTTCTAGTATCCCTCTAGGATGCCGTAGACATAGGCCCACGCCTCCATGACCAGTGTTCCCTGAACTCCAGCAATCGAGGGCTCTGTCCGTACGCAGAGCTGCTCAACGCTCGCCAGACTCGCTGCTTGCTACTCTTTATTGGTCGCAGCTAGCCAGATGAGCACCACAAGTTGTCTAGGCTGAATACATCGACACGGGTCTCGAGTCCTCAAAAGAACCACATCGACGTCCGATGCAGACCTACAGCATTTCAGAGGCCGAGGCAGAGAGCTTGGAGTGCCATGCTCGACCAAAGCGACACGGCGTCCTCATTTTCTCCGTCTTATCCATGTACCAATCCAAACGATCCACCATGCCATGACAGCGCTGCCGGAGGCAACTTAATATTGATCGAAACGCCAAATACAACTTGAAAGAGAGTGGGGGGGGGGTTCTGATGCGACGCTTGGGGGGTGGACGGACGTGCTGATTGTGTCGACTCTTGAGCCTCATGTATTGATATTGGTACGTGCGTCGGACCCTCTCCAAAACCAAGCAGGCTAACGCAACGATATAGCTCTCCTCACCTCACTTCTCTCTCACGACGTTTCTAGGTATCATGTCTCTATATTTATCCCGGTGAACAATCCTATCGTGGCTCAGCCACCATGTATCCCCCTGCCTCGGCGTGTTCATTGTACGAAGGCATGTAATCACGAACGCGAGTACTTGGAGAAAGTACGTGTGAATGTCTCCGAGCCTCGAAATTGGAGCTTGGGTGCGCGTGGCTCAGGCTATGGTACGCATCGGAGACACCCGATCGCGATTACAATTGTCCTTCGTTCCCAAACGTGTTTGCGCCAACGTCAAAGGGCACCGGCCTGCCTAGGTGCTACGAGTGTCAAATACCAAGCAAGAAGTGGACGAGAACATCATGGGTTTAGGTACCATGTACTCGATAGCCGTCCATAGCGTACCTGTGTAGTACCCTCAAAACCCTAGCAATACATAGCCAGCTCGTAGTAAAGACAAGGGGTGTGAAACAAACGAATAATGTTCGTGATACAAATACCGTCCCTCTTGATATATCTTAGTTTCTGTGCGGAGGATATATACGTACAGCATGAGGGATCCCGTCGATTCGTGCTCTACTCCAATAAACCCTTGCTCCGTTGAGCGTGATAGTATTTTCGTTTTAAGACTTTTGGACCGTAGTTGAGATTGAGAACCCAATGCGCTGTCGTAGTCGCCTTGATATATATTTCCTCACGATTACACACACGCCACGTTCTATGGCTATGAAACGCTGCTATAGGTCGTAGATCTATGCGAGTACCAGAAATGCGCGGGCAGAGTCTCGCCTAACTGCATCACTCTATAGGCGGCGTATCAGCAAACTCATAAAAACGGCGGTGGACGTAAACCAACCTTGTTTAGCTTCACGAGCACATACATTAGGGTGGAAGCACCATGAAATATTGATATCGTCGCTGCCCCACATAGTCAGTACCCAGGAAGACCGATAAGTGTAACGCAACGTACACAGTCGAGCCGTCCCGTTTTGCTTGAACAGCGGCGGCGTCGATAGGTAGGGCGTATGCAGCCGCAACGGCACAGGCAAGTAGGGCGAGGAAAGAAGTCTTCATCTCTGAGCACTGGATGCGTTTTAAGCTACTTCTGGACCACGAGAGGCGGGGTACTGAAGATTGGGAGATGGTCACGCTCACCTTTTATGTGGTTGCTTGCCTTGCTCCTTGCTCCTCGACTCGGATCAGAAGCTGGGCGAGCAGCAATTTGACTAGCCGGACCGACAGCCCCAGGGGGCTCTGTGAGTGAGCATGCGGTCGATTCATTCTTATCGTTGTAATCTCAAGGGGAAAGGAAACCGCACAGCGGGGAACAGTGTCCTTGTGTAATTTGTTGGCCGTGGCGTATTGAATGGATTCTGTTTGATGAAGCTAGCCAAATACCTGAGTAATACCAATTATCTGTGATGTCTGGAGACTCACCGCGTGTCATAGGCACTCTGGCTCGAGAAGCTATAAATATCTTGCTCAACGGCACACAACACGGCAAAGTTGGCCGATGATACATAGCGATGCACTAGCGCGATGAAAGCCCGGATAGCTTTGCTCCGCCACATGGATATCAGGGCTTCCCCAAGGGTCTCACTTCATCGTTAACAAGGGTGGGCAACCTAATACAACAATGGCGGCTATGGCAAGTCATTCACCACATGGACACTCGCGTTGAAGTTACTTATCAATTGCCTTTCCGACGCCCACTCCTTGATCTTATCAAAGTCGCGACATCGATGGACAACATCACCGCGGGGAAACGACTGCCCGGCCTCTTCATCCCATTTCCAGACGATAAGGCTGACGTCCGACGAGCACATGAGGGACTGACGAATCGAGTCGAGGCAGTGGCTCATATGGGCTTCGTTTCCCGGGAGAGAAAGGCGCATGTCGGGGTAATAGTCTGAGTATATCGTTTTGCGTATGCGATTCTAGCAACGGCAAAGCGGTGGTAGGTAGGAAGCCATTTACTATAGCAAAACAAGTACTCACTAGGCAGTGAAGTTCATGGAAGACGTCGAGTTCGACAATGTAGTTGTGTTCGTCGCCTGGTATGGCCTCCGTTGCATTGGGGAGCTGCTTGGCCTGAGAGGCAGGGATGCGAGATATACCCACTAGAGTCGAGGTGAAATCGCTGAGAAATCGATACGGACGGCAGTTTCACGTACAGTTGTAAAGGCCCTCCCAGAGTTCGTCGAGTTCCTTCGAAGGCGGGACTTGGAAGGGAGAGACATTGCGTCCAAACCCGTTGAAGAAACGGTGGTACTTGTACGAAATAGCCTCGTTCGCAGGAGCTAGAGGGGGGGCATTGACCTTGGCATGTGAACAGGGTAGAGAGACAAGAAGCACGTACAGAAAAGACTGTTCTGTTCAGGCGAATCCATATGCCAGACCAGTATGCCGATAGTGACAAACTGAAGGAGGACGATACACCAAAGGACTGTGGGCGAATTGATAAGTCGAGTGCATCGTCGTGACATACAGTAGTCGTCGTGGTTGGGGCTCCTACGGTGATGCTGCTCGCCCAATGCTAGTAACTGTTCCTGAAGGTAGGCCCCATCTTCGACGTCGACCCGATTGTCGAATACGGCCAGTCCATCGTTGGAGGCCAGCTTACTGTACGACATCTTTTGCCGTATCCGTCGTAATCTGTGTTGTTTGGGCCGCCCAAGAAATCAGGAAGAGGGAGGTCTCGCGGGCCTGGCACCGGTGGGAACTCGTGAAGCTCCAACTGCCTTGTCAGTACCGCTGAGTACAACGCGGGTACAAGAGGCCTTGGAACATGCTATTCGGGGATGGTGGCATTTGATGGCTCCGATGAATCAGGCATCACCCATAACGATGGCCACATTACCATTCGTAAGATAGTACACACGAACATGCGGAGGGGTGTGGACTAGGAACCTTGACCAAGATAGCACAAGCGCAAAGCACAGCAGTGGCGGGAGCAGCATCGCCGCTGCAGGTGGGGACAATGCCTTCCAATCTAGCACGCAATCGGCGTAGGAGGTAAGTGTACGACATATAGGCCCTATGAACCCGAAACCGAGACGTCGTCCTGGAGAGTTCTTGCTCTAAGTATGCCCTTATCCGAAGAGTGCTATAGAATAGTTCGCGTAGCTTGTTGATCTGCTGAATCTGAGCGTAGGCGTCGTGTTCTGCGATCATCATTTGCGGAGGACGTACCATGGACCAGGCAGCGTATTGATACTCCCAAACACCACGTATGCCCTCCTTGATGGAAACATGCCCCCGGCAGCATATAGCTCGTTTTCGTGCCAGTCTTGTCACTTCTGTCAAGCGGTCCTTGGATTCATGAAACGTACAGACGCCGTTGAGAAACCAAGGACCATTCATGTATGCGCACTGTTTGGAGGCGCATATACGATTTGCCTCCCCTAGAATATGGGTACTCGTGAGGCGCGCTGTAGAACTACATCATCTCAAAATTCATTGTCGAGAACAACGAAAGTCGATTCGCATATATACTGATACAAACAAGGACAACAAGACTAGAATCGAAAAAGACCATCAACTTCGTTATCGTTCTGCACACGATCCGGGGACTCACAAAGAACAGTGCGATCGCTGAATATCCCAGTAACCTCCGCTACTTTAGCGACTTTCCCTCGTTTTTCTTGGCCGTCGAACTCTGGCTCCCAACCTGATCAACCATACCGATCCCTTCCTTGTTCCCTATCGCATCTTTGGATGGCTTTTCCATGCGTTGTGGAGACGCGGCGTCGACGGGGTTGTTCGAGTTTTCCCGGGCTTCTTTTCCGGCTTTCTCAGACTGTTTGAGCGGATCTACGTATCGTCAGCGAGGAGCATAGCTGGTGGGTGTATGCGCACCTTTCGAGGATGCTCCAGAACTCATGAATCGAGCAGACGCAACCCTGGTGAAGGTGCTTGGAAGGATGCGGTGCGCTGAGATTAGTGAAAACATGATGGTGGTTTGAGAGAGGGAGCGGTTGTAGCATATCGGGATGTCTTTGGAGTGGCACCGTGAACACTGACTGAACACAGATGAACTGGGCGCCTCCGTTGTCGGCTCCAACATCCGAGGTATTACAATCTCCGAAGCAACTCCGAGCGCGATTACTTCTCGGTTCAGATACTCGCTGGAGAGCTAGAGAAGACAATCCCAGACGGACGCGGACACAGTTACTGTATACGATCTGCTCTCCTCGTCGCGCACTTGTTCGCTGTGTTTTCGACTTAACTAACGCGCAACCCCTGCCATAAACCACCAATGACAACTGCACAACACCGGGTCCGAAACACCTCCAGCGTGCAAGGGTCTCAATCACACAACATCATTATGGACGTTCAGGCTACAATTATCGGTCTGTACCCAATGGCGAACACGCGGATAGAGGTCATATCGATACACTATCATATCGCACGAAGATGCGGCAGTATACGATATAGTCCGTAATCGTCGCTGAACAAAATAAGAGGCGAATCAGGATCTACCGTCGATACGCCCTTCTCCCAATCATGACGCCACACTTCGCTCTTCTGGCACCTCCACCGGACCACCATCGTTGTCCCGTCCCTCGCATACCGCGTGCACGTCAGATCGTCCCTCATCACCTCAAAACACACCAATGCCCCCAATTCCTCAAAGATATCCGCGACCTTGCACTTCTCCTTGCCCACAATGCAGATCCTACACATGCGCAGGTTCTAGAAGTTGCCGCGTTTAGATCTGCCCACGTGGCGCAGGTGGAAGAAGAACCACCCCAGATCGACGCCGCGCTTGTACTCGAGGTCAAGGCGCTCGAGCTTCGGGAGCATCACCGCGAGATCAAACTCATGGTCATCACACGAGAGGACGACGACGTTCGCGAGGGCCGGCGGGAGGGGGAATAAGCGTTTGTCAGAGGAGAGCATGACTTTCAGACGCGTGATAGGGCGCGATCCAGCCAGGCCTTCGGTCATCGCGACGTTCTCGGATGAGATCTTCAGCCAGCGAAGGTTCGGGAACAATTCGATGCCGAATTGGAGCCGGACGCGGTTGCGGGTCTGGTATTTGATGTACTTGATTGTCTTTTGGGACAGCAGAAATTGGTCGAATGCGCTCATGAAGTGGGACATGCGACCCTTCACCCGTACCTCAGGCGGGGTGAAAGCGAGACTCCTTAATGGGTGATGTTTGGAAGTTTCAGGAGGAGGTGATAGGTTGGAAGATAGACGTCGCGAATGTCCCACGTCCGGTTAGCTTCCTGAACGATATTTGGAGCGACTGCTCCTGCTCGCTGCAAGACTTCGACAGCGTGCAGTCTTTATCGAGGAGCCCCGCAAACATGTCGAGCACCTTTCCACCGGCCCTTGGGTATACAGTGACGTGCTTCCAGTGCTTCGCGAGCATAATCGCGTGGAAGAACCTCGAGGTGCGAAGATCGGTGAGGTAGGAGAGGAGTCCACCTAGCAATTCGACGGGGAGGGCCTTAGGGACAGTATGTGGCGAATGGGGCGAGTGGCGAGGACGGGCCTGGCAAAGTATTTGCTGTAGGTGATGTATCTTGGTGCTCTGGCGCGGCCAGGAGCGGAGTGCTGCATGTCTTCACTGCCGCGGTCCTGCGGAGGCAGGTGTAAGACAGGGGTGGTTTGGACGAAAGGAAGTGGAGTAGCGGAGTGTCGACTTTATGGACACTGTGATGAGGCGATTATCTTGACCGGCGCATGCACCATAACCGGACAAAGGGGACAAAGGCTAACAAGGTCAAAGAACCTCGTCTGCCTGTCCCGTGGTGGACCACACAGTCTATCGGCGTCTTTTGACCTCAAGGCGAGAACAAGGCAAACCGCGAGAGGGCCCAACTTTTGAACGCCGAGTATAGGCGGTCGTACGTGTACGGGCTTCTGCGATGCAAGGAATTGCGCCGGCGAAACCAATGCGCCTTTTCGCTCGAGGGACTCGACTTCTATGCACATCATGGAGATCATCGGCGATCGAATGCGATCCCGAGTGATTGGGCTGCAATGTCTGTTCTGGACGAGTAAACTTGGTCAAGCTACCTCCAACTTCTGGTACCGTTGATTGTGCTCGCCTATTGGAGCCTGTCCTCCCTGATCAGACGTCTTAGAATCACACGGCGACACGACGCGAAATGGAATCCATACGATTAAAAGCTGAGCAATAAATACCGACAGCGCTCGTAACTGCACGCAATCATTCATTACAAGCCCTCCCGAATTGAGTGACGAGTCAAATCAATGAGGCTTCGGCCTGCGGGTGCCTACGACCGTATACTCAATTTTTCCGGTATCGGACGGCTGGGGGTCCACCCAAGCTTGCGGTGATACTTGGCGCATTGGGTCTTGCCAGGGCCTCGGTATTTCATACATAGGCGCGGCCGGGCTGGGGAGGTACATCGCTGACGGGTCCCTCCAGTCCGTCGGATAACGCGGCATAGCCGGCGTGTTGTAGGGGGTTGCTCCCGCCCAGTAGTCTTGTGGCGCGTCGTGCTGCGGTGTCAGACTGTCAGCTTGGTCACCCGGGAGTAATGGAGTGGAAGAACTCACCCCTTCGCTATGCCTGAACGGCCGTTCGAGATAACCTAGCACCCGGTCTTTTAGGCTGTCCCTCCGCCTGACATCTTGTCGGGCATCTTCATATCGCTCAGGAGTCTGGTTCGAGTAGTAAGTATCGCTTGAACAAAATTGACGGTAAATGAGAATGTCACATACATTAGAAACTCTGACCCGCAGGGTGATTGTCGCGTACTGATGCTCCCGTTGGAAGTCTAAGATCGCGTGCTCGCGACACCTGACGACCGCAATTATATCTTCGAACGTTACCCCAGCGAGGACCTCAGATTCGATCGTCGCCGAGAGACCTGGCCTGATCTCTACTGACGCCTTGTTATTCGCGCAGAGTTCACTGCGATCGACATTTTCGTTGAGGCATCAGCATAGTGTACTGATGTGAAACTCACACAGGCGATTGAAGTATCCAATCCAAATCCCCCCATAACCAATGTATCCGCGCCTCCCTGATTTCATTGTTGACTTTGAACGAGATAGACAGCCATCTTGTCTGATCGTTGGTGTGATTAAGATTCGGGGATTTCACCCGTATTTGAACGGCTGCAAGGATAGTCGTGTGAGCTGCTTCGGCTTTTGCATGAGATCTGCTGTGAATCCAATCACCTTCGACATAGATCCTAGGGAAATTGGATGAGAGACAGACGAAGCAAGGAGGGATCGAGACACTCACCGATGTCGCTGATAATCTGCGTCTGACATTGTTAGTGATGCGAGAAGAGGAGATGCATGGTGTTAAAAGATTCCAGGAAGGCCGATACTTAAGGCAGTTCAGCGTCCTGTACTCGCCGTATTGCGTGGTGGACGGTAACCAGAACAACGGTGTGGAAGCCCATTTGTACACCGGAATTTACTTCCGTTAAGCGCCTGCGCTATCAACTCAACGATCCGTCAATTTGCCGTCACAGACAAAATATCGACCAACATGTCTGTGCACTTGAATGTCACGCAGCACTTCTCTAGGCGACGTGGTGACAATGAAGCGAGCAACTTAAGTACACTACAAGCACTCGAGTAGCGTCGAGCCTCGTCCAGGGCCCAGGGGGACGACCATCGTGACCACCGTCCACAACTTGTCACCGGGCGATAAGGTGGACGCCCAGACGGAACTGACGCCGATGCTGGAACGCTGTAAAATCTGCACAGCTTTTCCTTGTTCGCGACCGACCCCTCCCGCCAACAGCTATTTACCACCGTCGTGCACGCAGGACTACGTTCACAAATAGCTCGCATCTGTTGCCTGACCTCTAGCCCCCACCAAGAGAGATGTCTGAGGGCCCTGGAGATGATAGATATCCGACTCAGTGAGTACGAAACTTGCATCTACGATAAACTTCACGATCCTCATTCACGTTTAGCAAAAGGACAAGGAGTAGTTTCCCCAGAATATACATCGAAGGTAAGGCGATAACCGATCCATTACGCTGCAAATATACATTACATCCCTGAGTCTCTCATTCACGCCGCGATCTGTCATTTCTCGAACTGACTTGAAGCAAAGCCATCCGCATCCGTCTCAGATACCGTAAGGGCACACGGGAATACGAAGAGCATCGGCACATCAAAGAAACCTTCGCTCTCAAAGTGAACGACGCAACACGGCACACGATTAGCTGGTCTTGGGGGGATTTAGACTGGTGCTTACAATCTCACATGTGCGTCTTTTATTATGGGGAGTCGCGCTCGCGAATATGGTCGCCCGTATCTCTCTCTGTGCCGCAATCTGATCCTACTCATATTCGGGTGCTGTTGCTTTCACAGAGGACTCCACGCCGGCAGCAGAATTTCGTTTGAGACATGTTCAGATTCGGAGGTCTTGGCCGCAGTGTCCTTTGAGGATATCCACAAACTCGCCAACGATCTCCTGCGGGACTCGCCGTGGATGGCCAGCCCATTGACGGTAGATTTCCAGGAGCGGCATGTCCTCGCAATGATCACCATATCCTTCTCAGTCGAGCTTCAGACGCGGATATCAATGCCCGTTAATCTCGAGGTGAGTACTAGTTTATGTTGATGAACCAATCTACTATTGGATTTCAGAAAACCTCATCCTCGGAACCACCGGCCGGGGTACATCGCGTAGGATATGGTGGGGGATATGGGGGATATGGGGGAGGATATGCAGGCTCTTCTTATGACGGAAGGCCTTCCGAGTATCCCGCTGGTATTGTACCTTACGCATCGAACTCCCCCTACGACTTCGACTCGACACCTGCGAAAGGAAACCCCTACAATTTATGTAATGCGGCACCTGTGGATACCGGGAAGATTCTCTATAGCGTCGTAGGGACCAAGCGGCCGAAGCCGCGATGATAACTCAGTTACGCGTGCTAGCGCAGTGTACGTTGATAGACCAGTGAATTGGTGCACTCTTGGTCCGTTAGTGTGAGTGAATGCCTAAAGTGATGGGGCCGTGAGCCCGGGTGCATCTCAGCGACGGTAAGCAACCTTGCGGTGTAAGCTCACTGGTTCAATCTATCTGTCAATGTCGATGTTGAGCTTGATTTAGTTGCGAGTGACTTCGACCACGTCCGAAGCGTGTTATTTTTTACGCTGCCCGCCACTCTCGTCATCTTGTCCTCACCCCTACCTAGGTCTGGTCAACGTCCTTTGCTCCCCGCTGTAAGCCCATGCGACTCTAGACGGAACGCTGAAACTTCATTGGATGACAATACCACCGATGAGAAGAGAAGATCAGGAGTTCTGTGGTACGAGCCACAAATGCCCAAAGATGGTGCTACCAGCGGAGAAATTCAGCCGGAAGTCGATCTCTACGCATGATGGGGGATGAGCAAATTTGTGCGAGTGTCATGCTTTCTAGCACTATTCACCGTATCCTAGTTTCGATACCCCATTAGAATTTCCTCGGTAAGCTCATCACGACACTCCCGCGACAGTCTATTGCGCAGCGACGGGTGCAGGAGTTATGGCTACTGGACTTCACATTCGAGGGACGGCGTACTCTATTTACAAAGTCACTTACTATTATCGAACTTGTCGCCTCTATCATGAACGCCCTATACGTTCGCCGGAGAATTTTGCACTTGCATCAGCCTCATCAACCATACAGCGAATATCTGCCGGTTGGAGGAATCCTGACTCAATTACAGAAACGGACGTTGGCATCCTTCCTGAGTCCTGGCCTGTCGTGGTCGCATTCTTGGCCTGGGAGAATTCCTGCGCGCTCCCCACCAGTCATCAGCAGTCTTGGTGCGTAGTCGTTGTATCCTCCCGTATTCAAGGACGGCCTACACTCGATCCACAGTTCCATCAAATGGCCGGTAATCTATGTGATTCTTTGGGTATGGGTAGAAGAGGGCAAATTCTTTAGCCTTAGTCGTAGAATGGGACGGGGAGGAGATGGGGAGGAACGGGGACGAAGGGGACATCCTAAGACTTACGGAAGTCTCTGCATTCACAGTACGATGCTCGTAGTCTTCACCACCCGCCATTCAGGATGCACGATTCAGGATGTACGATTCACGGATCGCGAATCACGATGCGCAAAACCATGGTGCCGGCGTGATTAATCACAGCAGCAGCCAGCTGCGCGTCTCAGGTCTGCAGAAAGAGCTTCAATAGCGCTAAATGTGCCAATCGTGGATGGTCGTAGCAGGGTCCCCATAAAGACGATACGCGGAGTCGTACGCCAGCTATATGTATGCGAGATACCTTCGTTGTATGCAATACAGCATAGTGTTATGGGCATTTATACTAACTAGTCACTCTTCGGAAAGTTCAAAACAAATGAATTCGAGGTATGTTACGAGTGTTGATTGTGACTACCTAATGCGAGGGGGTCGTGAATGACGGTGGTCGTAGTAATGACTGGGAGAAGAGATGAGCCTAAATGGGTGACAGATGATGGCGGACGAAGGCGGGGCGATCTACGGGGGAGGTATGGAATTATACGAAGTCATGAAAAATTGCTCGGAAGGAATAGAAGAGAAAGGTCACCCGATGACCATGTCCTGGTCAGCTTCCGTGGCCTGATAGTGCCTTCGAAGCTCGTCCAACGTGGGCCGTCGTGCTGTAGGCGATACCGTACCTGAAGTAGGCGTTGAATCGACCGCTGGTGGTATGTTTAGTGCTTCGGGGGCGGGCCCGGTGAGACGTCGACGAGGGGGAGCCTGGGTGGGAGAAGTATTTGAAGGCGAATACGGATCCGTACTCCCGCTAGCCTGCTGCTCAGCCATCTGGATACGGAGCTGTTCAAGCCGTCGCATCCTCATGGGGTTGTTCTGGGCAATGGTCATAGCGCGGCCCGGCGGGTGGGTGTACATGGCGAGGATCTCAGCGACTTCACGTGGATCGTAGTCGTTATTTTGTCGCCGCGCCGCACGTTGTTCAGGAGTAGGCAGAGTGCCCAGGCCGCCATAGACGCTACGATAACTAGGTGGCGCCTGTACCTCATCGGCCCTCCGCGTACGGCCAGTCGTAGCGTTCATGGTAGTGGTGCCTGGTGCTGCGACGAACATGGTTCTCAGTATGTTGCCGTTGGGGTCGACGTCCATCCCGTTGGGTGCGATATTTCTGCCAGCGCCGCCTACCCGTAACCCCGCAAACACGAGGGCGTCCTCCGTACGCTCATGCTGGCCTGGTAAGGTCGGTCTAGCACGCGGCTCGAGTGCCATGACTCGTTGGCGTGTCCCAGCTCGAATCGTTCCTCCCGCCGTAACGGCGAGACCTTCCCCAGTCGTCCCAATGTCTTCGCTAGCCGTGTCAGCCGCGTCGCCGATAATTGTGACGCGAACCGCACCAACACCCTCAGTGTCGGGTGTCGGCGTTATCCCAGGTGCTGCTGAAGCGACTGCCGCCGCCGCCGCCGCCGCCACTGTGCTACGTGAACCCGAGTCGTGCGCGTGCACTGTTTCGTCGTCGCCGTCCTTAGCACTGCACCAAAATCGGTGCCCCTCGCTCCACGCAGTGCTCTGGCATTCTTTTCCGCAGTATTTTGCCTTTCGACAGCGCCGACACTTTGCAAACTCCCGTGGATACGACTCCCAGCGACCGCAGAGCACTACGAAAACATGAGTACGCGCAATGCTAGAGAAAGTACTGTACGCACTGTTGGCACATTGCCTGATCCCACCGCGACTTTCATCCTTCCTACACGCGTTTCGCATAATCACTCCGGCCCAGTATTGTATCTCTTGGGGCAGTTTCGGTGGCGCGTTCGGCAAATCCGACTCGCTGGCGCTGGGTCGGAACGTAAAGCGCTCGACCAAGGAGAAGACGTTGGTTTGGCGCACGGGTTGGGGGTTGGGAGATGGTGCGAACGCCTTGTAGGCCGAAGACGACGGAGAAGGTCCGTTCGTAGATGCTGGGGTGGGGTTGGTTGATGGTGTTGTTGATGATGACGGCCCCGCAATCGAGGATCCATAGATAGAGGCGTTTGCGCGTTCCTTCTCCTTTCCTCTTCCGAATGTACGCAGCAGAGTGTCTTTCATTGTAGCGGTGGGAGCTTTACCCGTAGCTCGAGAGGTGTCGGGCTCGCTCGCTTGTACACCTCCGGGGTAGCTCCGGCCAGGTAGCTGTGCGCTTGCTGGGTGGAAGGAGAGTCGAGGCTTGTAGAAAGCCTGCCTGACATGAGGGTACTTGCTGAGGTATGCAAGTAATTGCAGGCTGAGGACGACGTCTTCGTCCCGGTAGGGTCCAGAGTCGGTATCGCGATGATGATGGGAAGGAGAGGCTCGGGTATTGAGGCTGACTGGCGTCGGTACGGTGGCAGCAAGTTGGGGAGGGAATGTTGACGGGTCGATCAAACGTCGACCGTCGGCAGCTACGCCTCGTCCGCGGGGCGTTTGACCTTGCGCACCACGGTGGTCACCTGAAGGCACGGCCGGGAGATTGACCAATCCAGCGCGGGGAGTGATGTCTGGTCCGTTGACGCCGGGTATCGAAAGCCGTCTCTCTGGTGCGCCCAACCCAAGGTCAAGATCGACGCGACGGCCTCCTGTACCATCATCGATAGCACCTGGAGCACCTGGTGGCGCGCCCATAGCAAAATCATCGTTCTGGTCCAACGATACGATACCTTCCTCCACGCCTCCATCGCCACCAACTGCGACTACGTCAACGCTTCCGCCAGCGTCGGTAATGATGATGGAGGTAGCTGGGGGATCATCGGATACGATGCCTACAGTGCGACGGGTTGGACGGGTGATCGAAACGGAAGGCCGACGCTCAGGTGAAGGCGAGGCGGAGGGCACTATAGCCTGGCGCATTCGTCGTCGACGATCCATGTTAATATCCCCGTCGCGATCGGCGTCCAGGTCTCCCTCAGCGTCTCCGTCATCTTCCGTCTCTGTCTCTGGGCGCGACGTGTCCGAAGACGGAGTAGGCGAAGCACGAAGGTGCTCGACGAGACTTGTACGGGCTCGGATCGTGCGTTGCCGCGTTGCAGTGTGGGGAGGAGCGGGTTGCGCTGGCGCATCGTCCCATACCCTCCTTCCAATGACTGTGCCACTCCTTTCCCTCCCTGGGACGAGAACGGTCGTTGTGGGTGTCGTAGAGCCGATAGGGGTCGTATTCGCGGACGTATCCGTTGATGTGTCGGTATCGCTGTTAGATTGTGATTCCGATGTCCCTGGACGAGAGACGGTGAGGTGAGAGTTGCTGTCGCGCGCGGTCGCTGTGTTATCCTCCATAGCTTCATCCTGAGGGAATGCTAAGGGTCACACGATACAGATAATCAAAGTGGAACGTACCTCTGGTTCTGCTGATCGTCCCTCCGCCTGCTGCTCCATTTGCTGCCGAATGAGAGCCCTATACAGCTCGTCAACATCTTGACGCTGTCTCTGCTCATTCTGCAACATCCGCCTTGCCTGACGCTGCTCCCTCGTCTCCCTGGGCATACCAGTAGCACTCGCGCTGGGCCCAACCGCAAATCCCTTGTTCGCAAGCCACGCCTCTAATATACACCCCACAACGTCCAATGTCCCGGCTTGAACGACACGACTTCTGATCGGCTCGCTGCCTCTCACCCCAATGTTGACTAGGCACTGGAAAGCGAGCGAGAATCTGTAGGCAGCGTGTTTATCGAAGGATGGCGGATTGAGAGTGGGTACGAGTTTGTTCGGGCGGGCGGTGGGCGGGGAAAGGCCATACAGCATGGCGGGATTCTCTGGCGGCGGCGGGCATATGCAGAAGTCATGGAGGATGCGTACTAGGCGCTCGAGTCCACCGTCCATGGTCATGATTTCTCGTATTCTCGGAGAAGTCGATGTGAGGTATACCAGCTGCGTAAGCGAGTTGAAGAGCGGCAATGGCGAGGTTGTATCCAACGCTGAATCCAAATTATGTGAGTAATCAAAGCGTTGGGAGCACGCTACTCACCTCGCCTATCATAAAGCTGAGACGTTATACACACACAAGCCCTATTCTGCGCCGGAAAAGCGAAGTTTGATTCACGCATGGCGGGTGGGGTCTGCGGTCAAAATTCCAAAAAATGGGAAGGTGTTTGGGGTCGATTACAAGGCCGTAAGCGGTGTATTCCAATCGTATATCGCCCGCGTAGATGATAGAGGAAACAGGAAAGAATCCAGGAAGGGGTCGCCTCTCGTCGTCGTCGTTGTTTTGGTGGCTGAGCAAGACTAAACCGGGCCCTTCACCCACTCTTTGCGCATGTTTGGATCCAAGGTCAAAGCGGGCGCTTCTGACTCCGTGCAATTGTCTTCTCCACTCACTACAATCATCACAGCATCACAATCGACTTTCGTTGTCATAGAACTCAGATTGTCTGAAAATTCATATGTGAGCTCTGCCAGGCGCCAGTCCAAAGTCGACCCACCACCTCCGACTACCGAGCCCCACCATCTGAATCAGCTAGCGAATAATATCAATCACTCGGATGATGCTATCATTAAACCCAATAGCACGATCTAGTTCGCGGGGCATCAGTACTACTGTGATGCAGACGCGGCTGATACAGCTAATGCTGTATGGAGATGGCAGCATGAATGTCGATGAAGGGACTAATCAAGACGAAGAAGACCCGAGACCTAGCCACTGTAAATGGTCAACCAGTCAAAGCTTGTGGTCGATCGTCTGTGTATAATTCCTCTAGATTTGTCGCTAGTATCCACGTTGTACTCGATTCTCGATTCTCGATTATGCATCAGGAGCCTTGAACTAACCTCCGGGGAAGGCATGGCATGGTACGTAGATCATAGTGACCGTAGAAGGAGCGATCACCCCTCGCTGCTGACTCTAATGCTAGAAACGGTGACGCTCTAACGACGCGGATGAGACTGCCCGTCTGGAGCTGTCTGATTGTAATGTGCTAACTCGCAACTAACGGTACTTCGAAACGAAGTGAAGGTTCTCTAGAGGTTCACAGCTTTGAAGCTAAAGTAACATCAGAGGGTCTGCTGAACCTATTCATTAGGGAGCTATAATTATAAGCAAACTATAAAGTGACGGCGAGGCCTTGGTCTTGAAGTGGTTGCGTTCTACTCAGGAGAGAACAGACGTTCGAAGCGTGACATTTGAAGTTTCCTCTCCCCAGTAGGTGCTACGACCGACAATTGCTTGGACTAACGATGTAGAAGCTCGTCGAAGGATGTTTAGCCTAGAGAACCGAGAGACGTTGCAGATCAAGGAGCATGGATGATAAATGGGGCTCCCACTCAATAGTTGGACGGCGGGCCCCTCGGTCCTTACTACCGCCTCTTGGGGTTTACTCGTAAGCATAGTGGCGGTACCGCACTTACCGCGAGTCATCTATTCGTATACAGCACTAAGATTGAAGCGAGAGGCACAAAAGAGGCGTGTACTTGAAATGGAGGCGGTGGCGTACCAGGAATTAGATCAGCAGAGTCGTTCGCAACAGCACGAAGCCGTCTATTACTCAATCTGTAGGGGGTAGGGTTGTTAACCGCATCGCACGCAAGAGGGAAGATTGATAGATAGGCTAAGCAGCCAGGCCGTTGATGCAACAGGCGGCCAACCTATCGCGACCTGCGATTCATGGGGCTGATAAAGTTTACTCGTGTGTGGCTGAACGCATGCTTCGAGGTCTGAATGCTGGTTTCAGAATACACATACCTGAAATCAGAAGCCGGAGAGAAAGTACCAGCTTGAGAAGCGCTTTGGCGCAGACATGTTCTGTGGCATATTGTGGTGACGGCGAAGCCGGACGTGTCGTGTCTCTGAGTTCAAGCTTGTTACTTCTGCAATAGATCGTGAGCATTGAAATATTGACGACCGAAGTGAAGAATACAAGAGTTCAACGAGTGCAGTTGAAAGGCAGCCCCTGTATACTTAGCGCCGGTATCACACGTGGGTCTTGTTCCTGATTGGGAAGTCGGACGCTCGAACCGAACGTCCGCCTGTTCGCCAAAGCAATCCTGACCGACGACCACCACGACCACTGACCACGACGTGCCACGGCGACAAAGCAACTCGCTCAACTTTCACTTAAATAACGAGCTCACGGCATGAACGACATCTCATCGGTAGCGATATGACTAGCCAAGGTATGCTTCTTTCATTGCTGTTCGGCGCCTTCCATTCAGGACGCGTTTTTCTTTCGTCACCAGCCCCCGAAGAGAACTGGGACGAGGATTTCGAATTCGCGGCCTCAGTACCGAAGAATCAACATAGAACACCACGGAGAAACGATATCCACAACGACGGCTGCGCGCTTCCCCGCCAGTCGATAGCCAGCTCACATTTAACGGAAGATTGGGACGACCCCCAGCCTACACGACGTTCAATCGTTTTTGAAGACAAGATAAATATTGCAGGACCTTCAACTCCTACGAAACGACCAATCCCCCAGGGTCCGGAGACGGAAAACTGGGACGACGACTTTGATCTAGATGCCAACTCACCAGCGCGAAGGGGCTCACCTAGAAAGCCACCCACGACACCATCACGCACGCACCCGTTAGATGCAGGACCCCGACGAAAGACCCCCCGCCGGCGGAATGCTCGCACGGAGAACTGGGATGATGACTTTGAGCTGGAGGATTCAGATGACGAGGACGCAGAGTTTGGGTTTCACGGCGATGAAGAAGATAGAACGGTCACTGCGCGTTCTCGGCGAACCGCACCAACGAAGGCAGCACCGACTCCTCCTCCGCCTGTCCCCCCCCTTCCGAACCTCAGTATCAGCGCCCTAAACGCGAACTATCATATTTCAGGGACGGAACGCCCTTTCCCCAGGTCCCCCACTACCTCCGTGTTCTCCGTACCAGCGACGACGACATCGGGCCGCGACAGCGTTGCAGGGCACTCATATCATACGACGAATTCGCAAACACACCTTGCGCTTAGGCCGACTGTCAGTAGGACAAGCGCAGGGCGGAGTGGCGGGTTCAGCGGCCTACCCCCTAGTCCACCCATACACAAAGAACGTGAACGAAGGCGGCTGAGAAAGAAGAGCCGTCCACCGAGGCTGGAGGAGGGCGTATTCGAGTTGGTAGAGAGAGCAGAACGTGCGTGATCCCCTCTTATGTGCCATTCATAAGCTCACGACTCACTCAGCGAATCCCAAACGATTCTCTGGGTCTAGCTCAAGCGCGCGTGCGAGCTTCGACTCGCAGCGATCCTCCGATATAGATGCTAATGTTCGGGCGCGGCATGCAAGTCCGCTTTCGGAGGTAGCCGCCGCTGATGCAGCGGACAAGGAGAACGTGAAAGAGAACGGCAAGACAAAGACGCCTCTTTTGAGCAGGATCGGTTCAGTCGGGAAGAGGTGGGGTGTACGCAGAAAGAGAGCGAGCACGGCACCAAGCGATGTCGTTCTCAACGAAGACATCGGTGACATGGATGTCGACTTGACGCGTACCCCCCGCCCTCCAAGCTCTCTGTCGCAGACGATAACTCAACCATTCGCGCTCCCCACCCAGGTCACGTCCTCCACGCAACCGATCGTGATTACAAACACTCCCTCCGCCCACCGGGGCCATATTACTTCCGAATCGTCATCTCCTTCGCCAAAGCAAGGTCCCTCGTCCAGCTGGTTTTTTCGGACGCCTAGCAAAGAAACTGGTGGGACGGGGACGTCGTCGAGCTCCAATCCCAGCTTGACAGACGTGAGGGAGCTGCGGGAGAAGAAGAGCACTGGGTTCTTCAGCACGGATGACGAGTTCGGGAGTAATGGGAGCGGCGGTATCGCCAACTTCCTCATGAGCTCACCATCTAAACTTGTCAAGCGGAAGTCACTTGGATTTGTTCAGCTCCGACGGGCGAAACCGGACGCGACCGACGTCGCATCTTCACCATCCCCGCCTTCGTCATTTGGCGCGTCTCCTCCAACGAGCAGGTTTCGGTCCGCAACACCTTCGTCGAGTTCAGCCGCTCCATCGCCATCGCCATCTGCGACACCGAAGAAGAGCGCGCAGCAAGGACTTGGGGTGGGCATGGGCGCACGGCCTACTTCTATGTATCCCCAATCAAGTCAGAGCTCTGGCCAAGGTCAACCGAGGCATGCTAGCTATGGTGGTGCTGAGGTCGCTAAATCGGCTGAGGCGGCTAGTCGGGGTGTCAGCACAAACAGTGGGAGGAATAACGGGAAGCAGAGAGAGAGGAGCCGGACGAGGAGCGCTTCTAGGTCCAAGGGGAAGGAAGCTGAGAGGACGGGAGAAGTGCCAAACGAGAAGGAGAAGGATGGCACTCGCGGGTTTATGGGAGGTATGCGCCGAATCAGTTTGGTCGGGAAGCATAAACGGTCGAAGAGCGCTGCTTCCGTTGCTCTTGTCGGCGAAAGCGGTGCCGCTGGCAGTGTGGGGGCGAGTGGAAGTGACGAGCCTTCTCTCCCTGACCTCCCAAAAGAGGCGCTGATGATGATGAGCATGCACGCCTCGAGGGAAGCTAGCGACGGCACCGAGGGCGATACCCACAAGACGCCTTCCAGATCAAACGTTCTTCTTCCACCGATCGAGCTTCAACCGCCTTCTCCACCGAGACACCGCGATTCTGACATGAAGGTGTTGACGTCGGCGCCTATTGGGAGCATAGCGAGTGGAATAGAAAGCCTTCTTACGCCGTCTTCCTCTCAATCCAGGTCGTCGCCGTTCACACCTCTGCCCACCATCTCCGGGTCTTCTTCTCCGTCACCCACAACGCCTTCATCGACCGTCCCCACTCCAACTTCTCCTTCTCCGGTTCATTCTACGACGCGTCGCTCTCCGGGATCTCCAGGACAAGTAGCTTCTTTAGGCCGTTCGACGGGTGTCAATATGGTTGTCAGTACCGGGCCTACTGGTAGCATTGGCGCTGCCAGCGGCTCGAATAGCGTCCCAAGAAGGAACTCCCTTGGAGACCTCAAGATTCCCGCTCGTATCAGCCAAGCGCAGGTCAGTCTGAAGAGGGATTTGGGCATGGTCCGAGAGTTCGCCTCGAACATCGAACGTGAGTTTCACTCCTGTGCATTGTAGACCGCATAAATATCTAAATATCCCTTCAGAGCTCAAGGACCTGCAAGCCGAGTATCACTCTCTAGTGGCCGAAGTGCAGGGTATCCTCGACGCACAAGCGCAAGCTTTCGCCCATCAATCCCCAGCGACTCAATCTCGATCCATATCTCCCACCATTTTTCCTTTCGGCCGTCGCCATAGGTCAAACACCAACCCCTCGACCACACCAGGCTCTGCTTCCCCCCATCACAACTATAAGCAACTTGCTTCTGCATTCTACACGCTCAATTCCAAGTACCGCATTACATGGGAGTGTGCCGAATTRCTCATGGAGCTTGCTGGCGGAACGCAACCTTCTACGGCCAGCGGGCCGACATCAAGCGCCTCGGCTCCTGTTGTTCCCGGTGTAGGAGCGACAGGATTGAAAAGTCGCGAACGTGCTATAACGCTAGCTGGAGATGAGTCCAAACCACCTACGCCTACTCCCGGYAGCGCCCCTTCGTCCAACCAGCATGGCCCTCCTCTCGCTAGYCCTACGAACATGGCTTGGCGCGCATCGACTGGGCGGCATGATCTCAGCCAACGCCAGCTTGTTTTGCTCAAGGAGATGCTTAACAAYGCCGACTCATCCTTTGTCGGCGATGATGTTATCGCCGAGGAAGCGAGAGCTAGCTCGACRATGGTGAATAGGGATTGGAAATGGGGTGACGCCATGAACAGCACCGTCACCTTGCCGTCAGAAGAAACTTCCGCTTCGGCTARCGCAAGCGTGGCGGCCAAGAAGAGGAGAAGCAGTCGCTTGGGGATGACCGGGCTAAGGGACCTTCTGCGCTCATTGAAAAGGGGCCATACGGAGAGCATCATACCCCCGCCCCTCCTAATCCCCTCCTCTACTCTATCGCTCAGCACCGAAGAATCACTAGACAGCCGAGACGGTCATCGCTACCCTCATCCGCACATCCCAAGTCACGGGCGGCGCCGAGCAAAGACCAGCACCGATCCCGATTCCATGCGATCAGCCAAAGACGTACGCGCCACCTCCCCTTACGGTCATACGTCTCTTGTAGCGAAGTCATCACCAAGGCGGCCGTCACTTGCATCTATATTTCGCCTCGGACAGAAGCACAAGAATGCCGTCCCAAACGCTAATGCTTTACCCTCCACTGCTTCAAGCTCCAGTATGTCGGTTGACAACAGTGTGGAGAGCGGTGCAAGCGGGCGCATATCAAGGCAAGCTACTAGCGAGGGTGTTGGTGAAGAAGAAGATTGGGACCGACTAGACTCCGCCGAAGACCTCGACGACGTTGCAAAAGCTTTGGGTATACCAGCGGGCAGCGAGGCTTCTTCGACCGTTCGCGGTCGAGGTCGATCCCCCTACTTCCAAGCCGATTCTCGGCCACCGTCGAATCCCGCCAGTCGACCTGTGACGCCGAAGCGAATTGCTAGCTCCTCGCAATCGTCTCTCGTTTGGGATGCATCGATGCCCCCTCGCTCAACTAAGTTGTCTAACGTCGAGGAGCATGCAGACGATACACCCACGGCTGAGCAACGAATTTATACGAAGTCGTCCAAAGGGAAATCAAGACCCGCCGCTAGCCCTTCTCGCCCTCCCTCTCGTTCC
The DNA here is from genome assembly GCA_019677325.2 of Pleurotus cornucopiae. NCBI lineage: Eukaryota > Fungi > Basidiomycota > Agaricomycetes > Agaricales > Pleurotaceae > Pleurotus > Pleurotus cornucopiae. The sequence goes on from CM033824.1 coordinate 2,576,865, forward strand.
CAGAAGGTCGTATCATGTATCCCGAAGTCAGGATCCGTGCGATCCATGCCAGTTCAGTCAGGCCTTGGCAATGGAGGGTTACCCGATTTCAAGCTAGCGATGACGCCGGAGAATATCAAGCCATTGCTAGAGAATTCCAAAGAGGTGTATTCGAGATTGACTGATTGTATTGCGGACATTAAAGGGTTACTGGCTAACGCGGTGTAGTATCTTTTCAATTTTGTTGGACATTTCATTTTACTCTACATTTATCTTTCTGTCGTTGATAATTTAGTATCTCTTGTGCCCTTATGTGTTCTTCTATTTCTCTACATACAAAGCATCATCGCAATCTTCTCTTCTCCCAGACTTGCATTGCATCACTTATTTAAATTCAATCTGTACAAGACCTCACAACTTGCTGTCGTTCGCTATTCTAAATCAATAAAGTACAATTTCTCTTGCTAGTTTGGCGTGGCCGTTTCTATGGCTATCTTGCAGCAATTGATAGCTCGGTACGACTTTGCTGACCTCAACGAAGATTCCCCCTACGTCTGACATCGGCAAAGTATTGACAGGATAAATAATCAGACGGGTATACTACGCTCGTATTGGTTCAACAAGTCTATCCGGTGGCACCATCCAGCAGTAGCCCAATGCTAAGACGCGGGTAGGACATGACGAGCTCCAATTGTCCATGAATGCAAGGACCACACATACCAGAGTTAATGCACGGAGACAACAGCACCGCTGGCAGCGCGATGAGCGAGCTCGACGGTACTAGGCGACCTAAAATCATCCCAGTTATGTCCACCGACAACCACCCGTGTGGCTCCCAACATCCAGCCCCGAGAACCCGAAGTCATGGGTGGTGATGGACCCACGTGCACTCTCATCAACAATATCGTTGAAATGGCTAACGATGTTCGAATCGAAGCCAACTTGATGTCCGCTAATGCGGCGAAGATCGTGATCGCACAAACCGACACTGGCATGGAACTGCTGGAAGACGATGGCCTAAGTACTATGGTACACCAGAATTCTACTTGGATTCCATCAACAATACATACAGTGTCAGGGACTTCAAGCTCGTCAGTGTCTCGATTCCACAGGATGCCTCGGAGGGAATGCACCCGGCTGCGTCACGGCGCGATAGCTCGAAGGTCTCGAGGCTTGTGCAGAGCAGCCCAATGTGATTAGTTAGGTGCACGTAGTCTGCGGCCGACTCTTTGTGTGGGGKTTAGCGACTATGCACCCGCCGGAGGTGGGTGCGATTGAGGATCTCTGCGTTGGCGCATGGACACGTTGTATATTGGCTGCATCGAGGATAAGTCAGGGACATAATGAAAACAGAGTACGCGTAAGTGACTGACCGCACGAAAGGATGCACTCCGACGTCCACTGTGCCGAGGCAAACTTCATTCACGCGACATGGCAGGCCCTTCGAGAGCGCGTTGACGTTGACTACTGCAGGCTTGAGGCTGCCGTCATCAATGTGGTGAATTTATCGGCGCGCGAGTTCAGCGTTGCGGGGAGACGATGACAACTTCGTGTACGGCTTAGACTGCGTGCTCTATGGGAAGTATAT
>CM033824.1:2580651-2608513 GCA_019677325.2 Pleurotus cornucopiae
CATCGTGACTGCTAGTCCTCAGTATATTTTGCTGAATAGGTCATCAGCAGCTCGTTGCTCGGGGAATCCTCCACCGAGACATCAGCGCTGGGAATATCATGATATCCGCCTCGAATAACCCCAGTGCGGGCGAAGAAGGCTTCTTRATGGACTTGGAGTTCGCGAGGATTGATCAAGTCGTGCATGTTACGAAGATCCCTGGGGGTCCGCAGCATACGACGTGGAGTGTCCCGAKGCGGGGCATCCAGATGACCGTACRAGTTTAGCTTTGATTCCAACCGAGGMYTCTACYGATATCRACCAAATTCAGGGCACCGTGCAGTTCATGGCTASAGAAATCTTGCATTCCATCGTCAAAAACAAGACGGTTGAACACACTGAATCGCACGATCTTGAATCGTTCGCTTGGGTCTTCGCCTACGTCGTSCTTCGCCGTCTACTTCGCGATTCGGGAGATGAGACAAAATCGACATTCACAAAGGACGATCGACTYGCTATCAAAACGACGTACGACCAATCATTCGGCGCTCTGAAACTCGATACCGTGCTGACCCAGCGTCGTTCACTGGGCGTGTTCGACTTGAGAGAAAATGGTATAGAAGGACTCGTCCCCACCGCTATCACCTATTTTATGAAGGTTCTGGGAATGCTAGTGGCCGCAAATCACGCGGCCGCTCAGCCACCTGATCCGCGCTTTTCTGTCTTCATGGCTACCCTCCCGCCGACAGTCTCCCTGCCTTCGCAAACCAAAATGACGCATTTGTATCTTATCCAGCTCATTGACGCCGCTATTCAAACAATTGTGAGCGAGACGCAGATAGATGAATGATTGCCTTGTGGGTACTAGCGCGACATATTCCACTGTCTAAGGGACAGAGATGGAGACTCCGTACAGATATTTGCGAACTTTGTAGTAAATATAGATTGCTCTCAATTGCGTCTATTCATCACTGGTTAACCCGCGATGTCCCCAAGCCAGGTGCCTTTCGCAGAGATTCATGCTCGTTTTGACGTCAAGACCATGGCTGGTGAGTTTTCTTTCCAGTACCGACTATAACAGTGATGATACCAACACCACGATCAGACCACCGCTTTCGCCGCCTACTTGCCAAGTCCCAGCATCATCCGACAACGCCAGATCCCACCCACATCTCTAAGGACCACCTCGTCCCGTGTTCGACCCACCCTGTCGTGACGGCTCTCCACGGCCCCGCACATCATTGTGATCCTTATTTCAGGATCGAGCGGGTCGTCCAATTTGTCGGCGAGCTGCAGGTCGTCCGCGTCACAGGACGGTTTCAGCGGCGACCCTGTGGGCTGCAATCCAAGGTGTGGAGTGAAGAGACAGCGAGGGCGGCGTATCGTATCAACTGCTCAGGACAAAGTGCCGTCCTGATCGACGTTTGTCCTGCTCCCGCATCTACTTCCCTTTCGTGCCCCCCATCTACTCCTCTCTTCGCCGCGGTCTGCGTATTCGGGGTGTGCGCGCGCCCTGGTTCCACGTCGATCGCGATGGTCGCGCTCCCGTAATCCTGGCGCTCCCTGCCCACCCTCGTATCACCTGTCCTCGTAGTCGCACGCATGTTAGCTCAACCCCACCCTCGCATGTCGCGCCGACGATTCCACGCCATATCCCCGTAAATGCACTGGGCCGGGCCTTTACGCGCGTCCCCAAGTCGCGGGGTGAAAATGCGTGCGCAAATGAGCCTCAACGCTGGGAGGGGCGTTGGGTAGCTATCAAACGGCGAGGTTAGTTGGGGAGAAGGGGAGCAACGGGTTGCCTGCTTATCTACCTCTTCCTCCCTCCCATCCGTGTCCCCCATTACACTCCTCCTTTTTCCACTCCGCGCAGCGCACGGTTGACGGGATACCCCGCCAGCGCCAGCGCCGTCGCCCATCTATCGATGCCCTCGATCTTCGAATTTGTAGCCCACGCCATGGATGGTGATGCGGCCTGACGCTTTCTCTCTGCCTCTGCTTGGTGCGTGCCCCGCGTCGCCCTCCACGCCCTGATCACCGAGCTGACGCTCTGCCACCAGCTGCCTTCCATGACCATCGAGGATGTGAATCAACGGGATCGCGTCATCTCGACGCCCTGCATTGGGAGTTCGCGGTGAAGGGAACAGGCGGAGAAAGGGAAGGTGAGGACGGAGGGGCATGGCATGGACCCGCGTGCACACAAAGGCCTAGCCTTGAGAACCCCCCAGTCAGCCCGAACGCGAGGACGAATAGCATAAACGATCACGAAACAGGCGCCGGCGCTCTTCCGCAGCGACTACCAACTCAACGTCGACGACAGGCTGCGAGACGAGTACTCAGACGCGCCTCAACCCAACCCAACTCACGTCAGTCCCAGCCACTGCCAACCCCATTCTTCCTCGCTCAAAATCTCACAATCCACGCACGCAACGATCTCACGTAGGCTGCACCTTGCGCCTGGCACGACCCATGGAAGGACACACAGGAAGGAGTTATCGTGGTGGGCATATTGACTCGAATGGTGCGTACTTTGTAAGACATCTACGGCCGTCCGCCTACCTTACCCTATAGGTCGTGTCCCCCTCCCCAAGTCGAACTGTCGATATTTTACAGCACACCACCCCCTCCGACCTCTACGAAAAGGTTGCGGGCCACGGCCACGGCACACGGCAGCGCTCAACTATGCTCAAGCGCCGGCGACCTGGTCCGTCGCCAAGACGTCCGAAGACGTCTCCCACAACGTCTTCCCCGCCTCCGACACCCAATTGGACGCGAACTCCCCACCAATCACCCTTGAACGTCTGCGCTACGAGCCAAGCCAGTACGCGACACCTGAAATGGGGTAAACGAACGGGAAACCAAGAGAAAACGAAAAGGGAAACTGAATGAAATGCCTCCGCCATCGTCCCCAGTTTCGTCTACCAGCTGCGAGCAACGATGTTCGCCTCGTCGCCGCCGATTCGACGCGTTGAACGCCGTTTGTTTGCGAGGCGGGGTCGCTGCGGGCGGATACACGGGTTAGCACGAGGGATGAGCGGATGGAAGGGATGTGGAATGGGAAGGGAAACGAACTGGGAGAGTGAGAGAAAGAAGGGGAGGGGACACGAGCAAAGATACGAACGAAGACGAAGCGGAGGAAGAGGGAGAAGATCACGCACCGTCGACGCGAACGATCCTGTTCGCCATGCGCCATGCGCCTCGATCAACCAACGCCATGAGTTCGAGCCCGATGTGGGCGCTATCGACGGTGTTGCAGGTGTCTGCGGCTGCGGTCTGCGAAGGAGGATGGGGGAGCTGGTTGGTTAGTGGGTGACGGTAAGGGACAGGCACGAGGAGGGGAGCAAGAACGAGAAATGAGAACGGGAAAGGGGACGAGAACGAAGGCGAGAACGGGAACGAGAGCGGGAAAGAGGGCAAAGAGCGACAGGATGCACAAACGAACCGAGAAACGATGACGGCGGAGGGACTTACGTCCACTCCGGACCCACATCCACATCCATCACGTCCCACGCCCACGACGATATCCACGCCCTCATCCACGCTCCCGCAGTGCCAGCGCAGGCGTTGGAGCTGCATGCTCGCATCTCGGGGGCCATCGCGTTTGCGTTTGCGTTTGCGCTCGCACCAAGTCGCGGCGGCGCGGCAGGATGAGATCTACAAAGGAGTGAGTTAGCGGCATTGAAGGATTGGAGGGATTGGGGTGGAGGGCAGTGAGTACGCGTTTGAGTTGCAGACGTGGGCGTACAGGCTTACCTGAATATGTGTTGGGTTGACGACGCTACAAGACGACGCTGTTGCAAGCGCGATGGGGCGCCGATGGCGGGCAAGGCGTTCGATCTGCGAAACAGGGAGGAGGAGGAAGAGGGTGCGAGCGCGAGAACGAGAGAGCAAGAACGAGGGGGAAGACAAGGAGGGAGGCCGCCGAACGCCGAGGATTGGCGGCGGTGATGGAGAGAAGGAAGGGCCTGGATGGAAAACGAAGGGGAGGTCAGTCGAGACGATACACGAAGAACCAAGCGGTGGACGACAACGACGACGAACCTTGGACATGGCGCGCGCTAGACTGCTCTACCCCCACGCAAGGGTTAGGTAGCGGTGTAAAAGGTCGCTGGAAGGAACTATCCACTGAAGCCCTGGCTAATGGACCTTTTAGCACGACAGATTTTATGATTTTTTACTACTGCCCCAGGCAGGAAAACACAGTTAATTGAATCAAGCTTAGCAAATGTAGACAAATCACATCAAAAGACAATTGCAATAGCATATCATTGTAGAGATTTGCATGCATAAATACTTAAGAGTTACATGCAGCGTTAGAGAGCTCGTTTATGAGCTCTCTAACGCACCCTCTAGCTTCACCCACAATCACAATCAAGGCTACATAACCCACGTTCATGAGGATAATAGTCGGAGATCAACCGTCTTCGACTTACTTTGCCCGAAGAGCTCGCCGAAAAGCCTTGTCACTGAGCATTTGAAGTTTAGCCAATGTTCGCGCATGCATAAAGGATATCACTCACCAACGAACAATGACTCGGAGCTAACATCGAGCTCGCACTCAAAGCGTTAGAGCTCGTTTACGAGCTCTAACGCGGACCCAGCAATGTACCACGACCTACTGGATATTGCCCCTCGGATTACAGGGCCTAATCCAGCCGACCGCCGCAAAACACGTGGGAAAGCTGCCAGGACCCTCCGCACGGACCTCCCGAACGTTTCCTCGGCTGGCGGCCTCGTCCCACGACCGCTTCCCGAGGCGCTGCGCCTCCTTCTTTGTTGTTGGGCAGGGGGAGGCAGGGGGGGCAGGGGCCCAGGGGCCCAGGGGTGCGTGCAAACAGGGGTCAGGGGGGGGGGTGCGTGCACGTGGCACGAGGGCCACAACACATTACATAGGATACAATTGATAGGTATATTGGTAAGTATTTCTTTTAGGGGGGACAAGCTACAGAGTCAAAAATGCGAAGTTAGCAGGAAGAATGAGCTGTAGTGCATCAGGAATTGATTTTCATGGCTTGCTTGAGTGGACAAAGTTGTTCAGAATGTAAGAAAACATAAGTCCGATGTGGGGAACAATTTGTAGCAGCAGATGTTGCCATTTAAATTGAGCAAAAATGCGAAGTGCAGCCAGAAGGTGACTCCTAGCCCCCCTAGATCATGTGCTTACAGAAAACCTCTGAAGTATTCTGTAAGCACATGACCCAGGGGAAACAAGGGGCATTCCCACAGTCAGTAACGTGGCTCAACCAAGTACAAATTCCGCTCTGAGGGCCTATTCTTTGTGAATACAAGGCCAGGACTTGCTCCAATTGCTTAGAGGTCTCGAGTAAAGTTGTTCAGAATAATAAAAAGCATAAAATGCGAAAACTCCGAAGTAATTTGGAGCAGTTTCAAAATAGGAAACAGGTGCAAAAATGCGAAGTTTACCTTGTAATAGTGCAATACTGACTCAGGATCTCATTTTCCTGACTTCCTTAAGTGACAAAAAGTGTTCAAAATGCGAAATTACATGGAGTACAATTGACCAGGCATCATTAGCATTTTTCTTAGCTCAGTTAGAGAGACAAAAATGCGAAATTGAGGAGGAGACATGGCTATACAAGGCCAGGAAGTGATTTTCATGACTTGCTGAAGTGGAGAAGGTTGTTCAGAATGTGGAAAGACATAAAGGTAAATTGGTCCGAGGTCATTTACACCCTCTCCAGTCCTGGTAAAATAGCAAAAATGCGAATTTGCACTAGAATGTGACCCCTTGAGTCCCCTGGCCCACTTAGGAAGCTTCTCCCACAGTCACAAAAGTGCGGACCATCACATTAATTCAAAGTCAGATGTCCCACAGTCAGTTTCATGTAATAAACACCACAAAATTCGCTTTTTCTGTTGGTAGAGGTCAGGATGTGATCATAGAGCTTAAGTGTGAGTGTAAGAGTTGTTCAGAGTGATGAGAAACATAAGGAAAAGCTGGTCCGAAGTCATTTAACAATTCATTGCACTCTGTACAAGGCCAAAAAGCGAAATTACAGCCAGACATGTGGCCATAGGAAGCCAGGAAGTGATTTTCATGACTTGCTTGAGTGGCAAAGGTTGTTCAGAATGGCGAATAACATAACGATAAATTGGTCCGAAATGATTCCCAGGACATCCAGGCTCAGTAAAGGAGCAAAAATGCGAATTTACACCATAATATGGCCCCTTGAGCCCCTCGGCCCACTTAGGACGCTTTTCCCACAGTTGCAAAAGTGCGGACAATCACATTAATTCAAAGTCAGATGTCCCACAGTCAGTAACAATTAAGGATCGCATCCTGCGATTAGAAGGTACCTTGCTTGCTCACTGGGGGTTTGTGACGATCAAGAGAAGTGATTGAATTGACACGGATCAGGACCCGTTTTCGGCAATACAAGTAAACAAAAAGACGCAACCATCAGTCAAATCGTCAGCTGCGGGCATTGCGTGATGAATAAGTCGAGTCGGTGTTGCAACAGATGTAAGGGAAGGAATGCTCACTTGCACGGGAGAAACAATGGAAGGGATAGGCACATCAGGTAGGCGAGACCAGCCCTCTGCGCCAAGAAAGACGAAGCGACGTTTCACAAACGCAGCGTAAATGCAGATGTCCATCCCGAACAAATGAATAACATCTGATTTGTATGTCTGAAGCGAAGCGTGGCGCACTACACAGCAGTGAGAACCTCGTATACATAGACGTTGGCAACATTTACCAGGACTCATAACAGTGTTCGCGATCAAGTCAATCCAACGCCATCTCAAACTACGGTTTATCTTCTCAAGCTCCGAGGGGGGCATGCCGAGTCCAACAACTGCATATCGCACACGGACGGGAGCTTGAGTGAGGGACGATTTCTCTATGTTGGGGTTTGTAACATGCACGCTCGGCGGCAAAGGAGGAATTTACCCAGCGAAATTTTGAAGCAGCGAGGCATACTTGCGGCAAGAAGCAGGTGAGGGACAAGGGCAAAGGTGTATTTGAAACTGACAGATTTATTTATCGGACGGCATGTCAAGAAACGAGTCATCATACAACTACAACCGAAGCAATGGAACCACTTCAAAGTATGATCCATGGTCATCGCCAACGATATCCACCACAAGTAAGGATCTAAACGGCGTGAACATCAAAGGGGTTGCTTAGGACGTCGAAAACTAATCTGAACAGGACAAGCTAAGTCAGTATGGGCCACTGGGCGCAGCAAATTTAGAGCCTACCCTTTTGCGGGACACATAGAAGGAAACCCCCTTGGCTCTGCAGGTGTGCCTGTCAATGCACGATACTCCATCTCGATCTCGATCTCGTCGGCGCCAAGGACAGGGATCTAGATAGAGGGCGCAAGGATGTCAATGAAGAATTAAGCAGGGAAAACAAGCCGAATTTGAAGAGGCGAAACAGGTGACTTACGATTAGCCCATTGTTGATGAGAACACGAAACGTGCACGACATTTGCACGAAAGCACCGGGCTGGAGCCACTCGTAAATTTCTCGGGGGTCGATGCACGTCTTGTCGCTTGTGAGCAATCCTTGCCAGCAGAGCTTCTTCTCAGCCATTTGCAATTCGGCGGGATTATAATCAGGGACCTCTTTGATACTGTGGAAAAGATGTCTGGTGGATGTAGCTATCATAGAAACAGACAGTGAGCGGGCCTGCAAAGCAAGCAGCGTGTTGCACGTCATACCTGAGATTATTTCGCCTGGCTGGGGAACAGCATATTTCACGGGAAGATCTACGCAAAAAAGACCCCCTGGCGGTAAATCGTCGCTGACGACGGTAGGGTAGATGCAGTTCGGGTGCTAGATGTTAATTGTCACTTTATTAGCGGCACGAGCATAAGATATCGAGGAAGTAAACCGAACCAATGTAGCGCCATACAACTCTTCGAACCTGTCAACAAGCTCAACGAGACGAAGGAGTTGGTTCTTAAACAACGTGTTTGCCCTTGGCATACGAGGGCCAGGAGGGGCAAGAGCAAGCCTATCTCTGGCGATCGTTTGGTCTGTGATAGGAAGAAGCTGGTCGGAACCAAAAGCAATGAGTGCAGATGAGAGGAGAGGAAGTCTATTTACATTTGTGCAGCCAGTTGACTTGACAAAGCTACCGTTCTTCGTGGTTTCGACGATGCCAAACAGAGTGAAGCGCCATTCCGCACCGCCATGATGATACATGCGGTAGATAGAGTGGTCTTCCATTTTAATCGGGACGAGATGATCGTAGACGAGGGCGTTGGCCAAGGAGCAAACACCGTCGAGGTCGTCGATCTTGCTGCAGAAATGCTTATCGAAGGTATCGAAGTCCATATTACAATAGGAAGCAGGGAGGGAAGATGCGATTCAAAATTCGTACTGTACATTTCGCAGTATTTATTCTTTCGTAGAAGACCAGAAAAAGAAAAAGAGCATAAGGCTAAGGGCCAAGGGGAAAGGTTGGAGACAATCTTAGATGGAATCAAAACAACAGGATGTCGCGATCAACTCCGCATTTGCCACACAAAACATTATGGCAGGTGTTCCCGAGGGTCCAACTGAGATTGCTCTTGAGAACGTCAAGCTCGATATCGGGAATAGCTTCATCACCCCTCAAGCCTCCCCAAGGAACCACGTCTATGCCATGTCGAGACTCAAGGGTCCGTTTGTTACGGGGACAGTACGTCTCGCAGGGAAGCCCCAGATCTTTAGCATCAAGAGCTACTTTGAAGCCCAGAGTTTGGAAATGAAGGATGTCAAGGGGAGTGCTCGTGATACAGACGCGCTCCTCAGTGAGCTTCGTATAAGGTGAGATCAGCGCGTGACCTGTAAGCATGGTCATACGTCCAGTAGATTTCGCGGCGAGGACTGGAGTGACAGCGAACTCGTTTTCGCTCTCATAGATGTACACCCAGCGAGAAGGCACCTAAAGCTGCAAGGTCAGAGTTTGGCTTGCAAAGAAACCGGCCTACTCACTCTCTCGTTCTGGAGGCCATAAACGTGGAGTGAACCCCAAGCTCGAGCCCGAGCAATGGGTCGTCGGGAATAACCACAGGCGGTGAACCAGCCAACAAAGCCAAAGGACTGGCCACGAGGGGTAGCAATGTACATCATTGACAAAGCCCAATCCTCCCGGAGTTGAACTCGAAGAGCAACATCACTAAAGACGACACCTTTCACATCGGCCAGACAATCGAAGAACTCTGCGATCTTGTCCTCTGGCATGAACTGGCTGATGGCGCCACGGACGACTGTTGAGAGCGAAGCCCGGACCATGGTACGCATACCGGAGGATGTTGCTGATAGGGCAGCCAGTGATCTGGCGTCACACCTCTCGAATATTGCAAGGAGCATCTCGTTTGGGAAAACCGTGCGGGCGTAAGAGTTACGTTCAGCGGTGACGGGGACTTCACTGAGAGGACGGTAAACCCTCCACTGCGCATACTTCAGAACGTCCTTTACAGTCCGAAGGCGTAGGAGGCTGGATAGTACGTAAGGGTCACATCGTGAATAAAACGGTGAAGCATGGCTTACTTGCTGAACAAAATTTTGGCTGCCTCAACGTGGTCGTGCGTGAAAGGCACGGGAGCACCATCGGGTACATGGGCGATGACAATAAGGTTGCCAAGCCAGACGATCCTGTTCGACCCAACAAACTTTTGGAGGGCCAGGTTCTTCACAGGGTTCGGATTTTTGGAATTTTGAGGAGAGTGGATAACAGTGAAATGAAGGTTCAGCTCAATGGGTGTAAACGGCAGGTGCGTGAAGGTGAACTGCTGCGTCGTTGTGTCAAAGACGTGACCATAATTGCCCTGATGTCACGATTAGTATGGGCAGCGTCAAACGTTAACGGATAGAAACCTACGATCTTTGGCACGAGGAATTCAGTGTGGAGATCGGAAACGGACTTGATAACAGGGATGCGGGCGCGAGCTTGGAGATGAATGACGGCTTCATACTGGAGATGGGTGGAGATTAGAAGTGCGGTCTGGCAAACACCGATTGGTTTTTGGCGAGACATTGGGCAAGAATGCGACCCAAGAGGTGAGAGCAGTCTCAGCTTTAAAGGCGATAGAGCACAAAAAAGTTGGTGCAGATTTTATTTCATGACTGTCTCCCCAAAAAGGCAAATGCGACAGAACAGATAGTCGCTAAGCGTGGCTAAAGTAGGACAGCCATGCAAAGGAACTGCTGGCCGAACGAGGAAGTAGAGGCTAGCGGCATGACGTCATTGAAGTGTTTGGCAGGGTCGACACTGATTCGGGCGACAAACAACACGAAGCCCTTCACCAACTTCAGAAAAACACAATAGTCCGTTTGAAATGAGGGCAAAGGTCCTACGGGTCTTGGTGTAAGGCACAGAGAAGAATTGCGAATGCAGCAAATAGGGGAGTAGCACCATTGGCTAACAGGCAAGAGAAGCGAGCCATAGAGCGACAGGAAGGGACCAGGGCGGAGGGCGCATCGCACATGGTGACCTTGTTTCACGATTGGTGGGTGATCAATAGGGGTAGAGAAGGAGATCATACCGACCCAATGGTCCTGTTAACAAGAGGAAGCCAGTCTCGTGCGCGCTGGAAAGCCTCAAAAAGGATTAATAACGGATGGTGAAAGGGCTCGACATGGTTAACGCACCATGGCGTGTGCCACTGCTAACTTGGCGTGAGCCGTTGCGTGAACATGCAACAAGAAAGGGTTGAGGGCTCGGAAGTAGAGAACGGCCGGTATATTTTCAGAGACATCCAGTTTAGTGACTGTGTTTTGCAAATGTCTGTCAGGAAGTGGTGTACCTGTGTCGTGTGCGGATTGCGCTATTGGTGTCACGGAATATTTCTCCCTTTGACCTATGGCCTGCGCCTCCTATGAAGAACGTGGAAATGCAGAACAGGTAAGGGCACAAGACTGAAAAGTGAGAGCGGGGAAATGAGAGACAAGAAAGATGCAATAGGGTCAAGGGTGGACTCGATGGACAGAACATTGTTGTACAGTGGGTAGAGGGCGGAGGTTGTCATCTCGTTAAAGCCAAGGAGGACAATGACGAATAATTGTACGATGATCAGTAACACCTTTGGGGCAAGGTTCGAAACTGAGCTCACCTGGGGGATCCCATGTCATTCCACAAGAGAAAGAAAGCTGTTGGCTGGGTTGAGGGTGGCGACAACAAAGAGCGAAGGGACCAAGTGTGGGCTGGTTAGGTTGGAATTAGAGCGGGTGTTATGGTGGCGACATTGGGGGCACAGCAGTCAGACATAAGCGGTAGAGCTCACAAATGGCTGAACGCAGAATCTTCACGATATGATGCCTGGAAACCAGAGAGAGGGCATAGGAAAGGAAAGGAAACGGGCTTGCAGTCGTGACATATATCAGATGGCATCAGACCGAACATCGAATATTGAGCGCTTGAGTACAGGACCATCCACACAAAACAGGCGCTCAGCTTGTCGTTTCCACGCACCAAGCTGATGACAAAGAATATTGATTGCAAAGAAAAGTATGTTACACAGGCCAAGTTTAATTCTTCATTTAACTCTTCATCTTCACTGCAGTTGTCGAACGCCAACAAGGGTTTTTCTGTCCAGCCAAATTTAGCTCTTGGCAACGGCCTTGCCTTTAGAACGTCCAGTCGGCTTCACCGTGACGCCTTCTTCGTTCGCTCCTTTAACTGCGAAGAATAAGTGGAAGTGGACTGCTCGCTGACTCACAAAGCTGTACTTACCCGAGATATCCATTGTTTCGTTAGCAGGCGAAGCGGTCTTGGCTTTCACGAATGGCTTGTCGTCGACTACAACATCTGGGGAACGGGTCAGTCATGAGAAGGACGGTGATGAGTACGATGCCACCTTCAATCGCGCCTTCGTCCTTGTCGCGCTTTGTCTCTGGTTCGGAATCATCACGTCGGTTGATACCTCGGACAGCCTTCCTTTTCAGACGAGACCTGTCCAAGACGGCCGTATCCTTAATAATGATGATCTGCTTTGCATGTGCGTTGAACGAGTCGAAACGGTCGCGTGCAAAGTACCAGTGGTGCAAGGTAAAATGAACCTCAACCAAGGAGCCGGGAAGCTTGCGTGCAAACTCGTCGGAAGGGATACGCTTTCCCACAGCAGTGAAGACATGAAGCGGCTGGAAGATATGTGTATCTAACATATCTTGAAAAGGGCGCGATGAAACGAAGGGAACCGGCCAATTCGCAGCCGTTGGGAAATAATCGGGATCGTCTAGAGAGATAGGTAGTAGGTGAGCAGCAAATCATGTCAAAAGAGGGGCAACAAACTGACTGGGGTCGTCGGCAATAGATCCTTCAGGCAGAAGCTCAGAGTCCAGACCATCCAACTGCACTCAAGTCAGCGTGCAACGAATACCAACAACATGGAGTCACTTACCTTACGGCGGAAGAGTGGTGCAGTGAACTTGATGTTGGAGTTGGTCGTCCCATCCACAAGCAGATGTCTAACGTCGGAACTCTTCGCGGCATCCCTCTGCAGGCGACGCAAGGTAGAAACGGCCTTATAGTAATCCGCAGTGAACGCCGGGTTGGTAGGTAGCTCGATCTCGAAAGCGAACTTGGCTCTTGCCATATTGTCAAACTGAGCACTGAAGTTGCCGAGCGGGTCCAGATGGCTGACACTGTGGCTAACCTGGCCCACAATCACCAGCTCGAGAGGCTCCATGACGGGATCCGCAGCAACGTCGTCCACCAAGACAAACTCAGTCTTGACGGCCTTCCAGCTGAGGTTGGACAGTAGCCTGGCGGACGCGACATATGTCGTCAACCGAGAAAGACAAGCACGATGAGCTTCAACGGCGATACTACAGGGATTGAATAAACACGAAAGACCAGGGAACAACAACGACGAACTTCATATTGATTGCAAGTTTAGAAGGGCTGTAGATTTACACAAGAAGGCCAAGGGGGGTGAGGGGGAGTGCAAGACTGACAAGCAACTGTACGTGTTTGAGCTCATTTAAAACACGACCGCCTGCCCAAAAAGTGGCCCCGATCCCATCTGTACCCTGTGCTACTATCTTTGCTCAAGAACGATCGGCTGGTTCGCTCCTCATTTGGGAACGCCCCCAAGTCACAGCGGAGGAAGCCCCCAGTCTGCTCCCTGTCCCCAGCGTACACTAGCAACACTGGTCTCATTTTCGAGAAGCACTGCAACATGTTGAATACTGAATTCAAAAAACTCACAGTGCCCCAAATTGTTGCAGTTTCCGAAGCGGAGGGATTGTCACTGTCGTCGTCAGACAAGCGTACAAGACACAACTTATACATCAAATGGGAGGGACAGGATGAAGCCATTAGAGCAAGGCTTATTGCACGCGCACGGAGCTATCAGTACAGGTAAAGCTGTTTCTTACAGGCTTCCTTTTACTTAACCGCATGGCCATCCCAGATTCGCACAACCAAAGACTGCGTCCCATCCAAAGGGATCGACACAAGACGCGACTTCAGGTAATCAAGCACCGTTAGATCTGAAGGCTATCGGTGACGTCATTCGCGCTACTGGTCTCAACATTCCCCTCGACGCAGGCGCGTCTGTGGAGGACTTAAACCGTTTCTGGAGTGGTTTGGACGCTGACACGTTAGGCAGGGTCATCCATGCTCTGCAAACAAAACCGACCACATTCAAAAGGTAAGGGCCAATGTTGTGTCACTTTGCAAATGGCGTAAACGGTTTCTGTAGAAAGTTCGACGAAACCGAGGGCGACGCAAATGACGGTGATGCTAGGGAGTCAGTTTCGAACAATACGAGTAGCGACCGTACTCCGGTAGTGCTTGAGTTCAGTGCATCACCTACTTTAGCAGAAACGGTGAAGGCTTTGACGGAAGGCCCGTTCTTAGCGGAAGTTGACGATGCTACAATACGCAGTTGCACCAATGCTTTCATCGATTCTACAAACAATACTTCAATGAAGAAGCAAGTCTGCGTAGTATGCGCCAGGCGCCTATTCATTGACCATCTCAAATTCAAGCGTCTCCGTGACATCCCCTCCCCATCCTGTCTCAAGCCAGCACAACCACATCCGCACCAATTCATCTGGCAAGGAATGATTCTGTACGAACATGCGATCGACATGGAGACCGAATCGGGTCACGTCTGTTCAGAGTGTCTTCAGGAGCTGGAGCAAAGTCGGATGCCGTCTTTGAGCCTGGCCAACAACATGTGGATCGGAAACATACCACCTGTTCTCGCGGCTCTCAGCCTGCCGGAGCAAGTGCTTATTGCCAGATACTTTCCAGCTGCATACATGGTTAAACTCTATCCCAAGAACCAGAACCTCCATCTTGATCCCCGTGCGTTGACAAGCGGACTAAAGGGTAATGTTACTACTTATCCTCTGGACGTCAAGGCGCTCAGCAATTTCATCGACGGTTCCTCTTTACCTCCCCACCCACGTATATTGGCTGCCACCATTGGGATAACATTCGTGGGTCTCAACAACGCGCCGGAGAAGGCACTTCGTGGCCTTTTCAGAGTTAGCAGAGCGCACGTCAGGAATGCTTTGCTCTGGTTGAAAGCAAACAATCCGCTTTATAGGCATATTTCAATCAACGAGAACAATCTGTCCATTCTGCCAGAGGACGAGGTCCCAAAGGAGCTCAGACAGGTCGTGAAAATTGCAAACGACGGCGCGACACTTGAAAAAGAACACGCAGGATATGTTCCGCAGGAGCCTATGTCGGACAACACGGTGGAAGGGGCCTGCCGCAATGGTAAAGTGTTTGCTTGGACCGATCGTCCCGTACTGATGTTGACCATTCATCCAAGATGTCGACAGCGCAAACGAAGAAATAGATGAATCAATCGATGAAACAGAACCACCGGAAGTGATTCCTTTGCAGTCTTTGGGCATGATCGACACTGAAACAACTGGCCTTTCCGACTCTGATCTGTTGGCTGCAGCATTGAAAAATACAGGAGACCAGCTAGCACAGTACGAAGAGGCAACCATCAAGCACGGAACATCTATGGTAAACGAATACCCTCGTGTGCATAATGGCACAGGCCTTCGCTACGCCGGCACTGAAGAGTCACCCAATCACTTGCTGGGAGCGTTCCCAGTCAATTTTCCGTACGGTCAGGGAGGGTTGGAGATCCATCGTGAAAGGCCAGTGCCCTATCAGAAACATGCCCAATGGGCCCTCCTCTACGCAGACAACAGGTTCAGAACCGATCTGCAGTTCATCTTCCAAACTTTTGGAGTGCTCCTGAAGCGACAAATCTTGTCGTCCACCAAAGTCCAAATCAAACGCTCTGCCTATCGTAGACATGCTGACACTATTCGCCAGCTCAAATCAGTGGATCTCATCAAAGCCAGCGTGGAGGAAAGCAAGAGGCTTCCCTTCTCTAACCCGATCATTCGACTCTTTCGAACCCAACTTAGTGGCCTTCGATCTCATGTCATGGGGACAGACGAGAGCCGACGGGGGATTAGGGCCCAGATATGGGGCTGCACTCTCAAACATGGCCCGCCCTCTCTGTGGCTTACAATCAATCCATCTGATATCCACGACCCACTTGCACAAGTTTTGGCTGGGGAGGAGATCGACCTGGACGAGTTTGAAGCCAAGAATGGACCAGATGCCGCCACTCGTGCACTCAACATCGCGTCCGACCCATTTGCAGCGTCGGAATTCTTCCACCATACAATCAAAACGCTCCTCAAGCACGAGTTCGGACTAGCAGTCAACAGTAAAGGGCACGGCCGGCTCCATCGCACACCAGGGATTATGGGCACTATAATGGCGTATATTGGAACCGTAGAAGCTCAAGGAAGGGGTATGCTACACCTTCACCTACTTCTTTGGCTTGAAGGCGCCCCAACATCGCAGGAAATGACGGCGGCCTTGAAAACGGAGGCATTCCGAGACAAGGTCCGTCGATGGATAACACAAAATATCACTGCCGACATAGAGGGGCTTTCAACACAGGCCATCGACGAACTTCCTCGTAATAGCTCGTGTTCCTTCAGTCGACCGCCAGATCCCCGCACACCTACATACGACTCGGATAAAACCACGGCCATCAGATCATTATCACGATCTCTTCAAGTGCACACATGCAAAGGACACGGCTGCCTTCAAGTTTTCAAAGGAGTCCAGAAGTGCAAGAGAGGCGTGCCATTTCCCAAGGCAGCCCATACTTGGGTGACAGAAGCGGGTGAATGGGGACCTGCTAGGATCCACAACTCGGTTGTTGCCTACAACCCTACGCTGCTGCTGACCCTACGCTGCAACCACGATGTCAAGCTTTTAACAAATGTCTCAAACACAGGAGGTATAGCGTGGTACATAACCCTGTACGCCACCAAGAAGCAGCAGAAGAATAGCAACTCGTCAGCAGTGTTAGCCCGACGCCTAGCTTTTCACTCCCTTGAATCGATGAAGGATCCAGTGGTGGACGACCTTAACAGAAAGATGATAAACAGGTGTGCCAACGCATTGAGTAGGGACCAAGAGTTCAGTGCACCTGAGGTCGTTGGATATCTCATGGGCTGGGGCGACCGCTATATATCCCATCATTTTGTCAGCATTTACTGGGACAGCGTTGTTTATGCTCTGAAGGATACCTACCCTGAACTCAAAGACAAGCAGTAAGTTTGTCGTACAAGCCACGACGAAACTGAACTGACTCGATCTCAGACTCTGGAAAACCGTAGTTGAAGTCGAAAACGAAGGAAACGAGCAGAGCGCGGTCAGTGCTACTTGCATTGTCGTTACCAGTGTACTGAAGTCCCTTCCAGCGGGACGGCAACGCCATCGTGCGGCCGGGGCCGGGACGGCTGGAAGTACATGATCAAAAAGACGAGTACAAGTTTCGCCCCGTGGATATGGAAACATTCAACTACTGGGATTATTTCTTGGACACTTACGAAGTCACGAGCGGCCGAGGCAGCAAACGTTTCTCATTTCCTTATTTGACTGGGTCTCTGCACAATGGCAAATGACAGCTCCAACAAGGAGGGCATGAGACGCTGCCACAGTTTGTAGGGAAGTGGTTTCCGCGAAGGAGCGACCCAGACGACGAAGCTCTCTACTGTGCCTCCATGCTCGCCTTGTTTAAGCCATGGCGAGAGCTCGGAGACTTGAAAGCACCTGGAAAAAGTTTGAAACAAAGCTTTGAAGATTTCCTGGTTTCATGTCCGCAACGTCTCAGGCGCGTGATGGACAATATGGAATACTACTACACCAGCGCAGAGGCAGCAAATCGTGATCGGGATGCACTTGATAACGGGCCGGCTGCAGGCATCGCCGCTATGCAGGATGATGATGAACGGCAAGAAGATGGCGCTCAAGAAACATTCGATGCAAAGGAAATCACAGACGAGGAACTGAGGAACGCAAAATCATCAGGCTACACCGATGCCGACGAACGGTTTGCAACTCGGGCAATGTTCTTTGCCCTGAACGCAGGAATCTTTGAAGACTCTGGAGCGCAAGTCACCGACTGGGCTAACGTCTCACGCACGGCCGATTACGAGGATCTTGAAAAGTACAACGAATGGTCAGAATGCATCAAAAACTACACCAGGAAGACAGAAGAATGGCTACCGACTCCTGTTTCCCTGGAGCAACAAGCCCAGATCCAAGGTCCAAGTCAGCGTAGTGCGGAAGAAGCAGGTCTGCTACCTGTTATGCCAAACACGGAAGACAGAGATGACGACCTGCAAGCATCACAGGTGGTGGGTACGCAACCGCCTGAAGTTATACTCAACAAAGAACAGAGCCGGGCCCTGGAAATAGTCAAACGACATGTTATACATGAAGTCAAGCTACACGTGCCAGAACCTTTGCGCATGGTTGTCAATGGTTGTGGTGGCACCGGCAAATCAGCGTTGATCGATGTCATCACTGCTACGTTCATGCATCTCAGAGTCCCCCACTGGCTGGCGAAAATGGCCACTTCGGGGGTGGCAGCAACGAGAATCGGGGGAACGACAGTACACTCCTGGGCGGCCCTAGGCCCAAACACCAAAGCTGGCAGCATTGCCCAATCCAGCAGCAAGACACTAGAGAAAAGGACTCTGCATATCCGGGACACTAGATATCTGATTATAGACGAGTTTTCCATGCTCACGAAAAGTTTCCTAGAGAACCTATCTGAGGTGAGCGCAGGCTTTCATAACACCGACAAGCAGTGGTTTGGTAACAGTTCTTCAAGGTCTGTTGCCAGACGAAGTGCAGGCTTGGCACATGTAGCAAAGGTGCTTTCGGTGGCATGAACATCATTCTATTAGGCGACCTGCATCAGTTTCCTCCCGTGATCAGGAAGGACGCCTTATACTATCCCGACCCCCCTGAGATTGGCACAAGCATAGGAAGACACTTGTTTGAAGGCTTCTCTACCGTCGTAACGCTCACTCAACAAATGCGTGTCCAAGACGAGGCATGGACTGCTATGCTTAACCGCCTACGGGTTGGCGGATGCACAGACTCAGACATTGCCATGGTCAAATCTCTGGTTCTCACGGAGGGGAGCAGCGAGACGCCCGACTTCAGCAGCAAACCTTGGTCCGACGCTGTTCTTGTGACGTCGAGAAACAGCGTCCGTGATAGGTGGAACTCGGCTGCCATACGACAACACTGTCGCGTCACGAAGAACAGGTTGTACATATCGCCAGCCGAAGACACGGTGGGCAAGGATCGACGGGAAGTTGATCGAAACGAGTGTCTGCAGATTCTGAGGACAGCGTCCAGACACACGGGCAAACTATCACTCGAGGTCGAACTCGCCATAGGCATGAGGGGCATGGTCCTTCTAAACATTGCAACAGAATCGGATTTAGCCAACGGTAGCAGAGGCACCATTGTCGATATAATCCTTGATGCCAGGGAGACTACGCCCGCAGTGGAGGACGGAACAGTGACTCTAAAATATCCGCCAGCTTGCGTGCTTTTCAAGCTTGACCACTCCCGATTCCCTAGGTTTGAAGGGCTGGGTGCCAACGAGATTCCTATTTTCCCGTCAGAAACAAGTTTTACGGTCACAGACTCCAACGGACAACGACGGACGATCCGACGCAGACAGTTGGCACTCACGCCAGCTTATGCCTTCACCGACTACAAGGCACAGGGACAAACAATAGAGCATGTCATTGTCGACCTCGCGGAGTCGACCCGAAACTCGCTGGACCCTTTCCACGCTTATGTCGCTCTATCTTGCTCAAGAGGCCATTCCACGATCAGACTGTTGAGAGACTTCCGTGCCGAATTGCTACAAGAACATCCAAGCGAGCACCTCGTACCAGAAGACGCACGCCTCGCGCAGTTGGACAACGTAACAAGAGTAGCATACGAAAAGGAACAGCGGGACAGAGAAGCAACTGTAACATTGTAGTAGACATAAATGACATACGACATCGAATTTACACGCGAAACAGAAAGGCATAGGCAAGCATTACAGCACTTTAACTTGACACCCCAAAAACAGGTGGGATAAGCTGAATCAAAGAACGGTGACAGTAGTAAGAGAAGGCATATCAACGACTTCACGCATATCTAGCCTGACATTGGCACGATCTACCGCAAACACTATTAACGGCGGAAGAGAACAGAAATTGTGGGAGGACGATCAACTCACCGGCCTCAGAATGAGCCTCGCAATTCTCCAAGGCTACCCAGATCTCCTTTTCATCCTGCACTCCGGGGACAGCATCTTTGATCTTGCCGGTGCAAGCGACAAATTGCCACTCGCCTTTCACCTTGGCGGAAAGGACAACAAGCGACGTGCGTTCGGCCTGAACACTAATGGCCTTGACGGGCCTTGATCCCGAGCCTAGGATACAACGACGAGGTCAATAAACAAGATGCAATGGACTAGCAAGTAGCTCAGACCTTGAAGGATGGACGTCCCATGAGAGCCCATGACCTTCCACAGACGGGCAACGATGACGCACACGCGCTCGACGACGTCGCCACTTCCTCCACACCAATGAACGACATACGACACCGTATTGGCAGGAGAAGGCGATAAGCCTACCATTCGTCAGACTCGCCAAAAAAAGCACAAGGGAGGGGGAGCGAGAGGAGAACTCACTTTTGACCATGGTGAACTCGGAAGGCATCTTTTTCGTTGGGTAAAGAGTGCAAAATCCATGTCCAGGTTTTATGCACGGTCAGTTACCTGATACGGCTTCGTGATTGCAAAGGGCCAACCACAGGCAAGCGCATGCGCGCAACGGTACAAGAGATTGCAGACACGCCCAAAAAAGGAAGCAGGGTAGCATCATAGCGCCGCACGCGCGTTCGAACGCAAGAAAGGATCCACGAAACAGGGTCTTGTGTCCAAGTGACTGCAGAGCCGGACAAGGCACAAGAGAGACGGCAGAATGACGCAAGTGCAGGGCGACAGGCAAGGTCACAGGATAGCAGGCGGGTGCGCAGATTTTGAGTAAGACAGGGCAACGGGCAAGGTCACAGGATAGCAGGCGGGCGCGCAGACGCCGAGCTGGACAGGGCAACGGGCAAGGTCAGAAGTGACCGCAAACAAGCTGAACTGGCCAAGGAGCTCACACATGGGGGAAATGGGAAATGGGCAAGATCACGAGAGAGCAAAGCGACTGGCTAAGTAGACACAAGACACCGCATCAGCACATCCGTTTTGCGGTGTGCAGACGTGTCGGTTGGTTGTGGGCGTCTACAAAACTAAGGCCGACTATTTTAACGTTGGAAGTGGGGTCGGGAGGCGAGGCCTAGGGCGACGCACCCTGTCACTTATCATCAATAGCGAATGAGGATGGGTGTCTGTTGTAGGGTGGCATCCTTTCCGTGGAATACATTACAGCAGACCGTAGTTCAGGTCAAACGTCGTGATCGCGTTATCCTTCATGAGCTTGGCTTGCATCTAGTAGTCTGTAAACATCTAGAGATGCAGCAATTAACACAAACGAGGGTAGAGGTGAAAGTAGTCCCTGGAATCAGTAAATGGAAAGGGCTCCTGTTGGAAATCGAAAACGCACGAGAGGTGAAACACACATGGCAACGGCTCCGAATGCGACGAAATGCAATAAGGATCACGCAACCTTTGCGTGAAGGGCGGAAAGACAGTACAACGGGGCAAGGGGAATTTAGGCAAGGAACAAAGGGACAACAGGGCACGACGAGGGCAGTGGGAAGCGTGACAAAGTCAACGGAAAGCTTGGGGTGTCATGCAGTTCAAAGTGAACGTGGAAGGCTTCATTGCTAAAATTGAAATGGGTTAAAACACAGAAGGTGACAACGCACGGCTCAGTATCAGAACGAAATGCCTCGCCATCCTTTCCTAGGCAAGATCTCCTAGTATTGAACGTCAAGGCTCGTCTATAATTGATTGTGCGTTAGATACAGGAGACGACGACGAAGCTACAGAGGAGGAATTCGTGCTATTCACCAAGGGTAGCCAAAGGGACAAGGCCTTCTGGATCTGCCGCTTGTTGATGTGGCACTGGCGAGCGATCGTACGCTGTGAGCACGAATTCGAAACTGGTGAGCGCTGTTCACTAAACGCCAAACGAAATCTGATTTCGTGTCTAATCACAGTGGTCAACGTCAGAGGTCATAACATTCCAATGTGGGGTACCAGGTTTGCGTTCGGTCACGCACATGGCATCATCTGGTTTGCTCTGTCCTCCCTTCATGTGCAGCTTGTCGGCGTCACAGGACAACTCACAAGCCGAGCGCTAAGGGAATTGATAAGTAGGCTGCACGCGTGGCCAGCCTCTCTCCAGGCTGTGTGGAGGAGTGGAAACGGTCCAGATACGAGCGAACGACAGAATGCGAGGACTGGAAGGGACTTTCATTCAACCACGCCCAGTCCCAATGGATCAGATACTTCGAGCGACGGTCCTCCGCCTTTGATAACCCCAAGTCCGTACGGATTAGACAGAGTCAACGAAGAGGACCGGAGGCATACACCGTCTGGGCATGGGCAAGAAAATAGTAGATTGGGCGGGGGCGGAGAGGAAGACCAGAGTCGCGATTTGCCTACATATTTTGCGCTACTAAATCCGACATACATTAGCAGGCCTTGAAAAGCCAATCGTATGCATAAGCCTGTACCGTCGTTACTGCTAACGTCGAACCGTGAACGACATCGGGAGTGTTGAGAACAAAGCAAGCACGCACGTCAGGCCCGGGGTACGACACGCAGAGCGTGTCTTCGGAGTTTGCTACTGGCGACACAGGAAATTTGGTTGCGACGGTAAGTTCAGGACGCCCACGCTGCAACAGAGTTTAGTCACACCCCAGAGTCAGACACGCAGCGTCCATCCAGCTGCGAGCAGCGGGTGACAGAGAACATATGCCGCCACCGACCTTTTCAAAAGGCTAGACGAACACGGACGGAGACGGTTGACCGGGATAAAGTGGATGAAAGAGTAGAATAGGGGCTAGGAAAAGCAAAGAAATAGGTCGATAAAGTCATGTACTGAATAAAACACCTCGAATTCTGGTTCCGTCAGAGAAAGGACGAGTCGCTCAAACAATAACTCCACGCTTAAGACAGGCAAATTGGATAGGCAATCAAGAAGTATTTAATTCCAACAATACCCACGACAGGGGTCACAGAGTCGCTCCATATAAGGAAAAAACTAACATTGGGAGACCTTGCTTTTCAAGCAAGGTAATTAATAAGGACTACAAAATCCGCTCAAAATGGACTTTTTTGATGGTAGAGGGTCAAGCCGTGATCATGGAGCTTAGGTGTGAGTGTAAAGGTTGCTCAGAATGACAAAAAGCATAAGAGGGAATTGGTCCGAAGCCATTGAAAAATTTATTGCACTCTGTACAGGGCCAAAAAGCGAAAACTGAGGAGGAGACATGGCTGTAGAAGGCCAGGAAGTGATTTTCATGACTTGCTTGAGGGGAGAAAGTTGTTCAGAATGCCAAATGACATAACAATAAATTGTTCCGAAATGATTCTCAGTACATTCAGGCAACTACAATACATGAGAGAGCTGCTCACCTAGCAGAGGGAGAATCCAAAGAGAACAGGAAACATGTGATAATGAAGTGGAGGGTAAATGCACAGGAGTCGGGGGAAGTAAGTAAGGGCGAAGGGTAATGAAGTGGGCAAAGAGGATGGAGGTAGCCCAGATGAGCCCCGAGGTGTATATACGAGTCCGAGTGAGTCTGAGTGAGTCCGAGGCGTGGGAAGACTTCGGAGTCACCGGATGTGACTTGGATGCAAAAGGCGTGAGCGGAAGGGAAGTGGAAAGGGAAGGAAACGAAGGGGATGTGTGTAAGAGTCGGTGTGATGAATGAAAGAGGAAAGGAACGAGGAGGAAGGGAGAGGGACGGGGGAATAGGAGAAAATAAGAGTGTCCCCTTACAGTTTCGATGTTCCTGCGCTTATGCAGCCATCCCAAGCTCCCGGCTGGTGTTGCTGCTTCCACCTTACCTAATGACCATGCTCTTCTTGACTTTCACTTCATACGAATTGTTCCAAGTGCTGGTTGACATTTTCACCACCTTACAACATGCACACGGTTCACATTTCAACTGCTTTCAAAGGTATTTGAGCTGTCTGGTTTGCTGGCTGGGAGTTCTGCAATCTTGTTCTGCATGCTGTGGACTAGTATTTGATGGTTGCAACTTGGTGCAACTTATTCTCATTGTTGGACAGTGTTTTTGCTTTGTTTCACCTGACCTGTGCTCGATGTTTTTGCATATCAAAACAACCAGCCAGGGATTTTTGATTGCTGATGTGCACCTTTATCTGGACTTTCCCATTTTGGATTTGCTTCCAAGGAACCTTTTTTTGCATGGTTCCTACCTCTGTTATTATCTGGTTCTGCTTCCCCTTTGTCTTTGCATTGTTGCTCTGTACCTTGCTAGCACATTTCTGACATCTGTAAGGGGACACTCCTATTTTCTCCTATTCCCCCTGTCCCTCTCCCTTCCTCCTCGTTCCTTTCCTCTTTCATTCATCACACCGACTCTTACATACATCCCCTTCGTTCCCTTCCCTTTCCACTTCCCTTCCGCTCACGCCTTTTGCATCCAAGTCACGTCCGGTGACTCCGAAGTCTTCCCGCGCCTCGGACTCGCTCGGACTCACTCGGACTCGTATATACACCTCGGGGCTCAT
This sequence comes from Pleurotus cornucopiae, assembly GCA_019677325.2. Classification (NCBI taxonomy): domain Eukaryota; kingdom Fungi; phylum Basidiomycota; class Agaricomycetes; order Agaricales; family Pleurotaceae; genus Pleurotus; species Pleurotus cornucopiae. Next base: position 2,604,676 of record CM033824.1, read on the forward strand.
CTGGGCCACCTCCATCCTCTTTGCCCACTTCATTACCATTCGCCCTTACTTCCCCAGGTCGCTGGCACGACTCCTGCACATTTACCCTCCACAGCTGTTGAGCTTCCTTTTGATATGTAAAAAAATCCTTGAACACACAAGACACTAGAATACAATATTTTGATGCTACCCACCTCTAGAAAACTGCTCAAAGGCCATTAGGCACACCACAAGGTAAATTACTGTACTAAATCAATCAGTTTGGTGGCCCTTGTGACACGTGACAGATCCACCAAAATTTTGCATTCGGTGCACGCAGTTCAGCAGCGTGATACACAGAAAATTTCATTGCATTTCAGAGAAAGAATTGTCCAAAAAGGCCACAGAATGCCTGTCGGAGGGGCCTTTGCATGACAATTGACTTTTGCAATCCGCAGACTGGCTAAAGGTGGGTGCCATGCATGACATTTGGGTGATTTTGAGGTCTGTGAGATGTGTGACACACCGAACTGATTGATTTAGTACAGTAATGCCTGTGGTGATTGGTGTCAGTTATCTGATGGATGATCACAATCGGGACCGCCTCTGTGACGATTGCAGCCATGCTGGCAAGAAGGGCTCCACCAAATGCTCTATATGAGCCCCTGCGCATTGAACACATCCCAAGGATAATGAAATTGCCTGGTGAGCTGACAAAATCACGCAGCACAAGCAGGCAATCCAGAATGTGTATGTGGCTGTGCACTGGGTCGGTCAGAACACTTTGGGCATTTTGTAGCACCTCTATCAAAAGGGCAGGATCATAACAAGAATCCCTCCAAATTGCCAGGAGATACAGGCAGGAGCATGGACAGCTGTAGCTGGGTGAGGCACTCAGAGAAACTAGCCATTTCCTGGAGCCAGAGGAAAAAACACCACATGGTCAATTGGGCACAAAGATAAAGAGCTGAACACCATGAGCCATATCCATCTTTTTTTTTTTGGAGTGGGGCCTCTGTGGATGTAGAAAGATCACTATGATCTCATAAGTACAAAGCTAGTAAGGTAACAAGAATGTAGGATACTCACCTGAGTTAGGTAACAACCAACTGAGGTCATATGATGGAGCTCGGTAGGTATTTATGCACACAGAGAACAGGATGAATGAGAGGAAATATGATGCTACATATTAGGAACAAGTTGAGAAGTTGCGAGCCTCATGCTCGCAACACTAAGTAAGTATTGTAAGGGTTGTACCCTTCCGTTTGTTGTAAACCATTCCGCTCCTATCTCCTATCAAACCCCTGTCAATTACTCGGGCTTGTACGCACATGACTTGGCTGTCACAGATTCATCTCGGCCGCACGTGATATCGGATTCATCGGCTGCACGTGATATTGGATCAAAGGCCCTGGGACCAACATTCATCTCGGACGTACCCGGTAACGATTCAAAGTCTTCGGACCAACTCGACATTGTTTCTTGTTTCATACTCTAAAAACTTGACATCTTTACCCCCATTCCTCTTTCATTATCGGTTCATAGTCCCGATCTTACTTACATTTGATATTCTTCATACCTACAAAATACTGATGTACTTCAGCTTCCCCCCATTTTTGAGTCAGAGTCTAAAAGAAACCATCCAAAGCCTTCGTTCCATCTCTGTCGTCTGATTCCTTTATCATCCGAGTCCGAGTAAACATCTGTCATCACTTTCTCCTGCTGTTCTTATCAATCTCCTGCCTTCCTTACCGTATCTTCCAAAGCCGAGTCATCCGTTCTTCACCCCAAACTATCTGTACTACATACAAAACATCCGTCATACATCCGAAGATATCTGAGTCTGATCAAAGCCATCAGAAACTCATTACTTCACGTTTGTCACTTCGGACTTATCTATTCACACGTTACCTCACTCGGGTGTCACACGGACTTGTCCTGCCAGAGGCGGACCCTCGCATTATAGATTGATCTACTTACAGATCACAACATATATTCACTACTACATTCTGGAGCCCACCACGAGGGTTTAAAGTTCAAGACGCACCCGTTCTTTGTCACCTTAAAACATCATTTTCTACCATTGAATTTGAATTCTCTCCCGATCCCCTTCACGACATCTTTCTGGACAGTCCTACTCCATTTGTCATCAACTTTCTCTTTGAACATACCTCCACATACTTTCCTTTCAAAATAGTCTGCTCTTGGGTTCCCAATTCCAAAACAGTTATCTGGCAGTTTGCACTTACCGCCCAACCCGAGTCCGAACATCTGGATATCCTATCGCTCCCTGTCCCTCCGAGTCTAGGACATAGTCTTTTTCATAACCCAGCCGCCGGTATCTATCTAGACACCCCTGGATCGATGCCAACCACGTCCGGAACTCCTTCTTCTCTTACCGAAACATCCAAAAGTCTACCCCCTTCTACTCTCACTATTATGACAACAACTATGCCCGTCCGCAGCCACCATAACACACCAAAATTTAACGGACAACCCGAAGGACTTCATCATTTCTTTTCTGAAGTGGAGTACCTCGCTGCCCATGCTCAGGTTGAAGGCCGTGATCTCATCCAAGCCACTACCCTGGATCGGAGAACAAACGACGATGATGTCCTTCTGATCTTTCCCATATTGCCACTCTTCAGTCCCAGACCCAGATGCTCACAAAAGACGATCTTGGGATCTATCACAGAAAATTCCTTGTCCCTGCAAACTGGCTTCTGTCCAAAAATATAGTGTTTCCACTCAGGATGTCTGACGTGGCTATTTCACAGGGTTCGACCCGATCACTCATCAACAGATCAAGGACAGATTGGTGATGGTACACATGCAGCATCATCCGGATGATCCTTACATGATCACGGAGATCTATACGAAATCTAGCATCATCCTAGGGTCTGCTACTCCAGCCAGCCTTGCCACAATGTCTGCTACCTCGGCTGCAAGCCCGACAACTTCGGCTCCAGTCAAGAGCGAGTCCGCTGACATCCGTGCTCTACAAGCTATGATGCAGCATTTCATGGTGATCCAGCAAGTGCATCTGCAGTATCCTCTTCCTCCTCCCCAATATCCTTACAGTCCAAACTCGTATTATCCATATCCGTATATCTGGCGGTCCACCATATCTTCAGGTGGACCCCAGGTGGACCCAGCCAGCCCATTTTCGACCAGTTTTTTACCACATGGATGCCACCTGATCACCATTTTTTCCATGCAAGTTCACTTCAATTCATTTTTGTCCACTCTTTTACCACCTGGTGACCACCTGGATACCACTTCAGATATTGAATGTTGTCCACGTGAACACCAGGTGGTATCTAGGTGGTGAAAGAGTGACTACATGAGTATATTGTTCAAAATAACTAAGATACAAGTTCAGGTGGTGTCCATGTGGATTGTCAATTTACAACATTACACAAGTCTTAGATGGCGGTTGGATGGTGTTCATCTGATATCCACATGGCATTCATGTGGACTGTGTAAGAACCATACATTGACCATCTGGTTACCACTTCATATCCAGGTGGTGTTTGTGTGATATGACTGAGTTTTGACAAAATTCAAGTACAACCTAATATTCATGTGACTACCAATCTGGTCTAAATGTGGCGCCCAGACGATATTCAGATGAATGCCACATGAATACTAGTTGATCCCCAGATGGATGGTTTCCAGGTGATATTCAGATGTTAGATAGGTGGTGATCACTTGGATACCACCTTATTACCAGGTGGACGTCTCAGTAAACATAAACACATCCATGTAAGTAGTCATGGATGACAGTTATATGGTGTCCATGTGGCTCCCAAGTGGTATACATGTGAGTGGATATCAGGTGAGTGCCAGAAGATAACCAGGTGAACATCTTGGTGAAACA